>PVHP010009495.1:7586-50407 GCA_004024765.1 Zapus hudsonius | reverse complement strand
CACCACCTTGTGGGTCTGGCTTACATGGGTCCTGGGGAATTGAACCGTGGGCCTTAGGCACTGGAGGCAAGTGCCTTAACCTCTGAGCCATCTCTCCAGCCCAAAAGCCTGACACGTTTTAAAATACAATCCCAGCATGCCTAAAGCAAGAAGGGGGATAGAGACAGGAGAATCTCCCTGAAGCCTGTGGGCCAGCTAGTCTAATAAATGCAGTAGCGAATAATGAGAGGTTCTGCCTCAAACAAGGTGGAAAGTGAGGACTAGCACCCAAAGTTGTCCTCTGACCTCTGCATGTGCATTATGGTACATGCATTGTCCTCACTCACACACAAAATCACTATTCTTAATTACCAAGGGTCCTAAGACAAATTCTTAGATTAATGTTTGTGGAGAAGAGTAATTTTTTTTTATTTTTTTCTTTTATGCTTATAGAAACTGTCTCAGTGAAACATTATAGATTGTTTATCATATGGAACATTATTTCAGCATTATAATATATTTCCTCCCTCTTTTCCTCCTCCCAAATCCAGTTGCTGGATCAACAGCAATGCAGTATTCTATATCACAGTTGTGGGATACTTCTGTGTGGTTTTTTTACTGAACGTCAGCATGTTCATTGTTGTCTTGGTTCAGCTTTGTCGAATTAAAAAGAAGCAACTGGGAGCCCAGAGAAAAAATAGTATTCAAGACCTCCGGAGTATTTCTGGGCTCACATTTTTACTGGGAATTACTTGGGGCTTTGCCTTCTTTGCCTGGGGACCAGTTAATGTCACCTTCATGTATCTCTTTGCCATGTTTAACACCTTACAAGGTAAGCTCTGCAGTATTAAATATGAACCAATAGAAAAAATATCACCATTAGAAGACTATCTGTAAAGTGGCTTGTTTAGTGGCTTAAGAGGCACTCATTTCAGAGCCAACTTATTGCTTATAATAGGCACTCTGAGAACATTAGAAGAAAGGTATTTAGCTAATTTTGAGAAATAGTGATTTTTCTTTTTATCAATTCTCATCTCCTTGGAAGAGACCATATTGAGAGGAACTCACCAGGAAATCTTTCTGAGAGAGCCAATTATTCTGCTGTCCTAGCTCTCTTCCTTTTTTTATATTTTAAACTAATTTATTGGAGCAAAGCCTGAATATAAAAAAATCCCACATACTGTAACAGATATCACTATGTGAACTCACCACTTGCACCCTAGGGTTTAGGTTTGGATGTTTTATTTGGAGACATCAAACGGTACATGGGAAGACAATAACCAGAATTCAGTGGCAGCAGTCTTACCCAGAAGAGACAGTTTGGAGCTGTCCCCAGTAGGCCAGGGGCAGAATCCCTAATCCCCTTGACTTCTCAGTTTCCCATAGGTTAACGAAGACCAAGCACTCTCATTTTGGAACCCTAGCAGTTGTATTCTTTAGAAAAGCAAATGGCTAATTTTTTTTGGAACAGTATTATAAAAGTCTTGTCAGCTGTTAATTTTTAATGAGAGTGCTTTGGCATTAAAAGCCCAGCAGGATAATAGGTTTACATTACAGTAACAATAATACATTGTCCCTTGGTTTCCTCTTATTCCAACTCCTTCCAATTGCATTCTCTTCTGCTTGTTTTCCTTTGCTTTTGGCTCCCATACTGCCCTCCTGGAGCCTCATCAAGGAATGGTCATTTTGCTGATTTCCAAAGAACTCCCACCCTGAAGTGAAATTCAGATACCTAGCTTGGCTAGAAGTTCTTATTACATTTGAAGGAAGACAGTAATGATGCTTATTGGTTATATATGTTTATTTTACCTATAATATACCAGTCCTTAAGTTGGTATATCCAATTATTGCACTACATAGTGTTAAATAAAAAATAAAAACGAGCAAATTGTGTTAAGGCTTATTTGTTTTGTTTTGTGGTGTTTGTGGGGGAGGGAGGGTGGGGGAATGAGATATGATTTCTTGTTATATAGCCTTGGCTGGCCTGGAATTCACTATGTAGACTAGGCTGGCATCATATTTGCAGTGATCCTCCTCTATGCCTTGCCAGGGCTGGGATTACAGGCATACACTGTCATAATTGACTTCAGAACTTGTATTTACCAACATTATTATACTAAAAGTAGTAGATACTTTGAGATAAAATATATATGCCACATAAAATCATATTCATCATTAACCTGACCGCTCTGTACCTCCCCACATGTAGTTTAGTGTGAATAGCGAACTTGCCTCTCTTTCTTCATTTCCCCAATATAAGTGACTAAAAAGAATGTGCTGCTTCTTTTGTAAAAAGGAGTGAGGCCTAGTTCACAGTGCCTTTGAGTTGATTAAAGGATATATATGTTCTGATTTGAGCTGTGATATCCTCATATATCCTTCTCTCTGATACATGTTATTTCTCCCCTCATACAACCAAAGGTGGCCTCCCAGGGTGGCATGTGGGCAAAAATGTACAATATTCACCTGTTCATCTTGTGCATGGGTATATGTACCCCGTTAGAAGCAAATCTCATCTTTTTAAAATAAGATTTTAAAACAGGAGTTAGGAAGAGAAAGAGTTCAGAATTTATCCATACAGTCAACCAATATTTACTGGTAAAACATTGGAATCTTAGCAGACGTAAGGCTATGTAGGGAACCCTGGCCTACATCAGAGGTGGGCAGAAAGTGGGTACCAGAGCTTCTTTATATCTGTAGCTTACTCTGCTTGCTAGAACATCAGTATGGAATTTCCTTGAGCCTTGTAGGGAGGCAGGAAAGTGATAGATGAGTAAAGTCATAATCCCAGGCTTAGTGCTCAGAGGGAAAGGCCCAAGCAAGGGATATGGCAGTGGGCAAGAAAGGAGGTGTGAGACTGAAGGAGATGATGTTTGACAGAACTTAAAACTGTACTGTGAATTCAGAGGGAGGGAGAGGTAGTAGCTGAAGTCCCAGCAAGAATCCTGGGTGGATGGCTTATATTACCAAAGGCAAGATATCAGAAGAAAGACAATGAATTTATTTTTTGAAATGTAAAGTTATCATACCTTTTATACTCTTTATTTTATAGTCTTTTTAAAGCTTTGGACTTTAGATATTTGATTCCATTTACAAAATTTCCCTTTGTCGAGAGTTGCTCAAGAGTTTAACTTTCGTGCAAAGTAAATTCATGATATTCAGATCTTATTTGAAATTCATTGTTTTATGGTTTTGTTTTCCCCTCTTCCTTTAGGATTTTTCATATTCATCTTTTACTGTGTAGCAAAAGAGAATATCAGGAAACAATGGAGGCGGTACCTTTGTTGTGGGAAATTACAGCTGGCTGAAAATTCTGGTAAAGATTGTCCTTACATTTTCTTCTCTTAACACTCAACAAAATAAATATTATTTAAATTGTATTTACTAAATTTATTGAAAATAAACAAAAATTGCCTAGGGGGCACTGGATCTGGAAAACAGAACAGAACTTGCACAGCAGAAAATATTGTTGAACATTGGGGGAGGGGGGATAAATCTAGCAAATTAAAAAATAATGATTTTTACCTGGGAATTTAGTGAGCAATAGAATTAGCAGACTGGCTGCTGCTTGAATGAAGCAACACTGATAATTTTAGAATTTATTTCCTATTGAGCTCATAGTTTTCATTTCCCAAAGTATGTTTTAATATTTCCTTCATAAATTTTTTTAATTGTCTATAATGTGTTACATTATTTAGTGGGCAAACAAGGAGTTGTGATCCCCAATTCCCTGATGCCACCCAATCCCCAGTCAGCTGGATATCCTCCTCCATGGGTTGTCTGGATCAGTCCGTGTGGCAGGGGACCATGTATAGCCTAATACTCAGCCTGGTTCCCCTGGCCCAAGTGTGTTGTTACTGAGGGGTGCCATGCCTCTGGATAGTCTCTCCCAACACGGCTCTCACAATCTTTCCGCCCCCTCTTCCGCTCAGTTCCCTGAGTCCTGGTGGGTGAGTATTAAGGCTGCTTTAATGTTGTGAGTTTAGGGGTCTTTGTGTCGAAAATTGTTGGTTTCTGTCACCCTGGCTTATCCTGTGTGGATTGAATTGCTGTGGCTGTGAGTCCCTTGTTCGTCTGTCATTCTCTGCGGGATTCCATATGTATCCTCCATGGTATGACTGTGGTGGCTCATCTCTTGCCAGGATCTCAGCTATCTGCCTACAGTCGGATGGTAGGATTAGATGGGCCACAGCTTTCTCGCTGCATCCTGAAAAGTACAAACACATTCTCCATCAGAGAGAACACACAATTCTGGATTACCTAGATTCTATTTTTAGTAGCCACCCCATCAATCACTCCCATAGTACATCTTTTCTTGGGAGCCTAAGAGTATGGGATCCTGTGCCTATCGCCCTGAATCCCCAGTTCTGATCAAGGGTTGCCCCTCACTGAGTGGAATATTTGGCCAAATTTAAGAGCTATTGATTGTCTCCCCCAGGCCCAGGCTCCTCCATTGCACAAGTGCTCCTTTCTTGGTTTGCTGTTCTCACTCAGTAGGAGGTGTGGTCAGCCTACTCATGACCGCAGATTGTGTTTCATGTCAGTGGTCTCTGTTTACTCCAGCTGTCATTGATCAATTTCCCCTGGCAGCTTCTGCCATGCCTTCCAGCACTACACTAACTGCCTTCTGGGGGCTGGATACCATTCCAGACCTCAAGGGTCTCTCGATGCTGATATATGGCATTCTGTGCTTTCTTCAGTAACAGGATTTGGCCTCAGGCCTAGGGAGGGCATTCAAGAGCCTCAACAGAATTCTGTCTTGTTTTTGGAACTTCATGGGTAGCTTTGGTCAACAGCTCAGTGAGGGAAGGAACCAGTGGTTGGAACCAGGGGTTGTCAGACTGATCAAATTATTCACAGGATTAGACTCTCTCCCCTACCACTAATGGCCCCACTTGCCAGTTTACGCCCACTACTTGCTCAATAGGTTACAGTATGCTCATGAGGACTTTATGTTTTTGAACCCAATTTGGTTTAGCCTCTTGCTTAAGCCATTCCCCTCCCACATCCCTTACCCCTCATTCATAATCTCTCACAACAGTTATCCTGGTTAAGGACCACATATGAGGTAGAATATGTGGCATTCAATTCTCTGATCTTTTGAGTGTTCACTTAATAAGATCTGCTAAAAGTCAGACCATTTTTTCCTAAATTTCAATATGTCATTTTTCCTTTCAACTGAGTAAAATTCCATCGTGTAAATATACCACAGTTTTGCTGTCTATTCCTCCATGGATGGGCATTTGGGTTGATTCCAATTCTTGGCTATTATGAATTGAGCTGCTATAAATATAGTTGTACAAATATTTCTCCATCGAGATGTGACATCTCGTGGATAGATGCCTAGTAGAGGGATAGCTGGGTCCATTTGTAGTTCTATGTTCATTCTGTTCAGGAGTCTCCACGCTGCTTTCCATAACAGTTGAACAAGTTTGCAGTCCCACCAGCAGTGAATGAAGGTTCCTTTTTCCCTGCATCCTTGCCAGCAACGATTGTTGTTGGTTTTCTTTATGATTGCCATTCTGACTGGGGAAAGGTGGTATCTCATTGTGGTTTTGATTTGCATTTCCCTGATGCTTAAGGATGCTGAGTACTTTCTTAGATGAATCAAGGCCATTTGTGTTTCCTCCTCTGTAAATTCTCTGTTGAGATCACTTCCCTATTTTATGAGGGGGCAGTTTGCTTTTTTGTTATTAATTTTTTTGAGTTCTCTGTAGGTTCTGGAAATTAGGCCTCTGTCTGAGTTTTAGCTGGTGAAAATCACCTCCCAGTTTGAAGGTGGTCTATTGACTCTGAGAACGATGTTTTTGTCTGTACAGAAGCTTTTGAGTCTGATCAGGTCCCATTGGTTAAGTGACTGTTGCACTTCCTGGGCTACTGGAGATTTTCTCAGGAACTCATTCCCTATTCCTATCTCATGTAGGGTTCCTCCTATTTTTTCTTCCAGGATGTTTAGGGTTGTATGGTTAATATTGAGGTCTCTGATCCACTTGGAGTTGATCTTTGTGAAAGGAGTGGATGTATTTTGATTTGTCTACATGTGTTTATCCAATTTGTCCAGCACCACTTTTTGAATATGCAATCTTTAGCCCAGCTTACATTGTTGGCACCTTTGTCAAAGACTGAGCAGCTGAAGTTACTTGCATTAAAGGCTGAGTCTTCAATTCTATTCTACTGGACAGACTGTCTTTTTTTCTGCCAATACCATGCTGTTTTAGTTACTATGGCTTTGTAGTATATATTAAAGTCATGTATGGTATACCTCCTGCATATTTTTTTTGCTCAGAATAGTTTTAGCTATTCGAAGTCTCTTACCCTTCCAAATAAATTTTGAGATTATTTTTTTCTATTTCTGTGAAGGAGGTTGGGATTTTTATTTGCATTGCATTGAATCTGTTGATTGCTTTTGGCAGGATTGCCATTTTTACTATATTGATTCTCCCTATGCATGAGCATGGAATGTCTTTCCATCTTGTCACATCCTCCTCTATTTCCCTCTTGAGTGTTTCAATATTTTCCTTATATAAGTCTTTCACTACCTTGGTTAGTGATATACCCAGGTATTTGATTTTCTTTTACGATATAGAGAACGGGACAGTTTCTTTGATGTCTTTTTCCAAATGTTTGTCTTCTGTATATAGAAAGACTACTGATTTTTGTGTGTTAATTTTGTATCCTGCCACTCTGCTGAAGGCATTGATCACATTCAGGAGTGTACTGATACTGTTATTTGGGTCTGATATATATAGGATCATGTCATCTGCAAAGAGAGAGAGTTTGATTTCTTCCTTTCCGATTTGTATCCCTTTTATACTATTCTCCTGTCTTATTGCTTGGGCTAGAACTTCAAGCGCTATGTTAAAAAGCAGTAGTTAGAGTGGACACCCTTGTCTTGTTCCTGAGTTAAGAGGGAACTCCTTGAGTTACTCCCCATTGAGAATGATTTTTGCTTTAGGAGAACTGTATATTATCTTTACCATGTTGAGGTATAGGCCATCTATGCCTATTCTTTCCAGGGTTTTGAACAAAAAGTGGTGTTGAATTTTGTCGAAGACCTTCTCAGCATCTATTGAGATGACCATGTGGTTTTTATGATTCAGTTTATTAATGTGGTGAATTATGTTTATTGACTTGCGTATGTTGAACCATCCCTGCATCCCTGGGATGAAGCCGACTTGGTCAGAGTGTATAATAGACTTGATGTGGCTTTGTATTCGGTTTGCTAGAACTTTATTTAGGATTTTTGCATCCAAGTTCCTCAGAGATATGGGTCTGTAGTTTTCTTGTTACATCCTTGCCTGGTTTGGGAATTAGGGCTATGCTAGCTTCATAGAAAGAGTTTGGGAGCCTACCCTCTTTTTCTATGCCCCTAACAATTTTCAAAAAGAGAGGTTTCAGTTCTATGATGAAGGTTTGGTAGATTTTGGCTGAGAAACCTGTTTTTTTTTTCCATTTGGGAAGGGTCTTGATCACAGAGTCAATCTCTGCCATTGTGATAGGACTGTTTAGTATCTATATCTGCTCTAGGCTAAGCTTTGGTAGTTGGTAGTTGTCCAGAAATTTATTCATTTCTTCCAGGTTTTCTAATTTTGTGGAGTATAGGTTTTGGAAGTATGAACTGATGATACTCACAGTCTTTTCAGGATCTATTGTGATCTTACCCTTATCATTTCTGATATTATTGATTTGGGCCTTCTCAGTTCTTTGTTTGATTAAATTGGCCAGGGGTTTGTCAATCTTGTTGACTTTTTCAAAGAACCAACTCTTTGACTTGTCTATTTTTTAAAATTGTTTTCTTTGTTTCCAACTCATTGATCTCGGCTCTGATCTTAATTATTTCCTTGCGTCTGGAGCTCCTTGGGTTGGATTTTTCCATCTGTTCTAATGACCTTAGATGGGAGGATAGCTGATTTATTGGAGACCTCTCTGTCTTCATTATGAAAGCATTTAGTGCAATGAATTTCCCCCTTAGGACTGCATTCATTGTGTCCCACACGTTCTGAAATGTTGTGTCCTCATTATCATTTGTTTCTAGGAAATTCTGGATTTCCTGTCTGATTTCTTGTTTGACCCATTCATTGTTCAAGTTGTTCAGTCGCCAATATCTGTTGAAATTTTTGGATCCTCTTCCATTGTTAATTTCTAGTTTTAATGCATTGTGGTCTGATATGATGCAAGGGATTACACTGATCTTTCTAAATTTGCTGAGGGACGATTTATGCCCAAGTACGTGGTCTATTTTGAAGAAGGTTCTATGTGCTGCTGAGAAGAATGTGTAATCTGTGTCCTTGGGATGGAATGTTCTGTAGATGTCTGTTATCCCTAGTTTTTCTATTGTGCTGTTGAGCAACTTTATTTCCCTGCTTGTCTTTTCTTTGGGTGATCTGTCCAGGGATGACAGTGCAGTGTTAAAGTCTCCTACTGTGATGGTGTTGACATCTATATCTACTTTGCTTTTGAGTAATTTATGCTTTATGAACTGAGGGCCCCTTGCATTTGGTGTATAGATATTTAATATAGTGATGTCTTCTTGTTGTATCGTTCCCTTGATCAGTAGGAGTGGCCATCATCGTCCTTTTTATTACTTTCAGTTTAAAGTCTATTTTGTCAGATATTAGAATAGCTATGCCTGATTTTTATTATTCCCACATGCCTGGAAAATTGTTTTCCATCATTTTACCCTTAGTAGGTTACTGTCTCTAGTGATAAGGTGTGTTTCTTGAAGGCAACAGATGGAGGGGTCCATTTTTCTGATACAACCTCCTATCCTGTGTCTTTTTATAGGAGAGTTGAGACCATTTACATTCAAAGTTATGACTGTGAGGGTTGCTTTAGACCCTGCCATGTTGAAGAGACTCTGGGGGTCTGAGCTGTTGTTGTTATCTCTTTGGTGTTACCTTGCTGGGTCCCTGTTCCTTTCCCGGGGTTGGTTATTTGTTTCATCTGCCTGGGATATCTCATATAGTATCTTTTGAAGGTTTGGCTTTGTGTTCAAGTAATTGTAGAGCTGGTTAGTCTCATGGAATACTTTAATTTCTCCATCTATTATGATGGATAGCTTTGCTGGGTAGAGTAGTCTAGACTGGAATACATTTTTCTTTAGGCCTTTAATCACTTTGTTCCAAGCTCTTCTGGCTTTTAAAGTTTCTATGGAGAAGTCTGAGGTGATTCTTATGGGTTTGCCTTTGTAGGTGATTAGTTTCCTTTCTCTCGCTGCTCTCAGGACTCTCTCTTTACCCTCAATGTTTGTCATTGTAACTAAGATATGTCTTGGGGAGTTCCTCCTTTGGTCCAATTTGTTTGGGGTCCTCCGTATCTCTTTTAGATGTATAGGACTATCTCTTGCCAAGTATGGAAAGTTTTCTTGAATAATTTTGTTGAGAATATTTTCTATGCCCCTCATTTGGTTTTCTTCACCTTCTGGGATCCCCATGATCCTGAGATTAGGTCTTTTTATGGTATCCCACATTTCCCTTGAGTCTTGTTCACTTGCTCTTTTGATTTTTGCAAAATTTCTGATTTCTCTCGAATTCTCCTCTGTTTTTGTCTTCCATGTCGGAGGTTCTGTTTTCCCAGTGATTAATCCTGTGGGTAAGAGATTCTAGGGACGTTCTTATTATCTCACTATGGTTTTTGTTTTCTGCAACTTCTTTTTGGGTTGTTTCTATCATCCTGTTGTGATTTCATTTCAAGATTTGATTTAATTACTTCTTCCTGATAGTCATTCTTATATTTGCAAATGTCTTCGGTTAATTTGGAAAGCTGGTTTTTGATTCCTTCAGTTTGAGGTTTGCCTTTAGGTTCGTTATATCTCTTCTGGGGTCCATTTGGCTCTCCTCTAGTATATTAAGCTTGGTGGCAAAGCTTGTGAGTTGACTTTTTACTTGTTCAACTTGCTTGCCCATTTCTTGTATGGCTAATAAGAGGTTCTCCTTTGTATCTGTGCCACTATGATTGGAGCTTAGTGTTTTGTCATCCTGGGCCTGCCTCCACTCCCTCTCTTTAGTGGTATCACTGTTGTCATTTGGCATGATTTCCTCAGTTGGTGTAGTATTCTTGCGTTGAAGTCTGCCCATTTTGCTTCCACTGGAGTTGGTTGGTGGGATGCTTTGAGATGTCTGGGCTGGAAACACAGCCTCCGGACCCAGGCAGGAAACGCATCCTCTGGACTCAGGCGGGAGAGGGAACCTCTGGACAAGGGCGGGAAACACAGCCTTTGGACCCAGGCAGGGGAGGGAACCTCTGGACCCGGGCAGAAAACACAGTCTCTGGATCTGGGTGGGAGAGGGGAACCTCCGGACCCAAGCAGGAAATGCAGTCTCTGGACCCACGCGTGAGAGGGAACCTCGGGACCCAAGTGGGAAACTCAGCCTCTGGACCCTGGCGGGAGAGGGAACCTCCAGACCCAAGTGGGAAATGCAGCCTCTGAACCTGGGCTGGGGAGGGAAGCTAAGGACCCAAGTGGGAAATGCAGCCTCTGGACCCGGGCGGGGGAGGGAAGTTCTGGACCCAGGCGGGAAATGCAGCCTCTGGACCCAGGCGGGCGAGGTAAGCTACGGACCGAAGTGGGAAACGCAGTCTCTGGTCCCGGGCGGGGGAGGGAAGTCCCGGACCCAGGCGGGAAACACAGCCTCAGGTTCCTTGGACGTGGGAAAGCAGCTGCTGGGCTTCCACTGCTGGGGATGGGGTGGCTGCAGTTGGGGGGTGCCTGGGAGAGGGAGGCGAGTGGCAGGGGGTGGCTGGGGGCACAGAGCTCAGCTGGCTCAGACTGCTGGAGCGGGTCCCGCTGATACGGGTTGGTGATCATAAGCAACACGGGGGAGAGAGAGAGAGTTTTGGAATCCTCCCTTCCTCCTCCTCCTACTCTGAGTTCTTGTCCTCTAATGCCAAAGAATTGCACACAGGGACAGAATTAAATTTTAATTCCACATTTATTCTATGTGGTACTCTGCTAATGGGGCATGGAGGAAGTAGGGTTTTGCTGAGTCTGGCAGGCTTCTGGGACTGTCTCCTTCTGATAAGGAAGTTGAGGCAAAGTCCAAGGGCCCCTATAAATCTTAGCAATCCTGAAAACTCCAGCCCCCAGGCAGGCCACAGCTGTCCGATAAGATAAGCAGTTCAAAGCCTAACTTAATCCAGCTGCAAATAACAAACCTAAACAAGGTTACATTTCCTCTGCTAACATCACCATTCTATCCATGTCTGTATCCATGTATAGAGTCATGTAGCCCCCTTAATTTATCTATGAAAATTAGGTATCCAAGGATACTGGCCCCTACCAATCAAACTCATGAGATGCCCACAGATCTTGCTTCCTATGCGTCTACCTCTGACTTTTCTCTATATAAACAACTGCTATCTATACAATAAACGAGAACTGCCCACTGCCACGTTCTCCCGAGGGTCTCATCTCTCATTTGGCTCACAGCTATTCCAAGCTTCTGCTCACCCAGCTCCCGTGGGTGAACAGGGAGTTGATGTGTGCTGCAACTCCCTAACTAACCCACGGACCCAGAATTCTAATTTAGTAAATTAGGAAAAGGAGAGTTGGGTGGGGAAATTTCCCAGTCATCATGTTGGAAGTTACAGAGTTCTCCAGCCACTAGTGTGGGGAAAACACGTGTCAGACAGTTCAACAGAGCTTATATTGTTTAGTTAAATAAACAGCCCAAGAAAAGATAACAGAAAGCTCCCTTTATGAGAAAGAGAGATCCATGAGAGAAAAAGTCTGGAGCTTGCCCCAGGTACAGGCCTTACCTCACTGAAGCCTGGGTCAGCAGTCTTTCTACTCCATTGCCATGTGGGGGAAGAGGCTGGCTTCCTCCCGGGAAGCTAGTTTTAAGTCCTCCTCAGGTGAGTTAGAGGGACAGCTGATTGGTTCATATCTGACCAATCAGTTTTAGCACCTAGGTTGTAGCTCTAACTAGACACCTCCCATTCAAGGGGAGGGGCTGTAAGGGGAGAGGTGGTCCCTGCAGACATCTGACCGTCACACCGCCAGCTGGGCTGTAGCACTCAACGGCCTCAGGCACACCCTTATCCTCTGTGCAGGTTCCAATTGGTAGAATCTGTTGCAAGGAAGTGTCAGGAACTGGGAGCCTGGCCATAGCTTGTGTCCCTGGCCTGGATCAGCACTGAAAACCCTAACCCTTGTTCCCCGGGGGACACCGCCTGGCTTCTAGTCCTCCATCTTGAACCGGAAGCCTCCTTCATAAGTTTTAAAGGCTTGACTCACCCCTTTCTCCACAGTTCCTGGTTGTCAGTGGCTTTGTGAGCATCTGGCCAGATTTATATATAAAGCTTGGTCACATATTTGGAAGTTATTTTCACATACGCCCTGTTGGGCAATAGAACAAATAGCTCATTTTTAAAAGAAAATAATAAAAATGAAGTTCTGTTTCAAAAAGCTAGATTGTTTCTGCATGAATACTGTCTTTATAGTTCCTGAGGAGTATCAAGGTCTGTGCTCAAAAAATGGCAGTTTGTGTAGTAGGTCAGTCATTTCTATGGGTTCAAGAGCAATTAGACATCACAACACAGTGGATTTGTGTTCTTGTTAAGATAGTGTGAGCCTCTGGATTACTACCTAATTCCGTGGATATTCATAGACAGTCAAAGTAGCTTGGCTTTTAGCTCAAGGAGACTGGTTCCTTTTAACCTGGTAGTCATTTGAAGGACAAATGTGTAAAGTCTAAGTGAAGATACCTTTTATCACACAAAATTGTAAAATTTGTGACTTCTCTATAAGATCTTGAGGAGAGAATCCAATTGCTAGAACTTGTTACACTATGATCTGTCTCTTGCATTTGAGCTTCAACATACTGCCCTGTTTTTCTGTAATGCTTATTCTGCTGTAGACTGGAGTAAAACTGCTACTAATGGTTTAGTATCCAGCTCTTCAAATTCCTTACAGTCAAGCAGTAACTCCACTAACTCCACCACACTACTAGTGAATAATGATTGTTCAGTGCACGCAAGCAGAAATGGTATGTATGTATGTCTCAATATAGTATTTCTCTAGCTAGTGTTTATTTTTGAACTGGGCTTATCCTTTAGTGGCATTTTTGCAAAACAAACTAATTACATGTATGACTAGTGCATCAAAATGGAGATTTTGAGCAGCACTCAAAACATTGCATATATATATCAGATGGTAGAAGATGAATTTTGACCAGTATTGGTGACCATAAGTGTCACCAGTGTATGAACAGATTATGGCTGCTGTGCTCCTTTCACTCATCAATTCTGACATTTCTAGCTAAAACTTCATTACATTTTCTTTCTATCTTAAGATTGGGCTGCTTATTACTTATAAAAGCTTATTTTTTGCCACCTTTTGCTTCTTAACAACTTAAGTTATGCCAGTATATTTTCTCCTTCCATGAACAATTGGCCTTTATTCATTGTTTTAAGATATTAGTTCATGACTAATTCAAACAAGTTTGTGAGACGGTTCACATAGCCACCAAATAGTTTTCCAGTCTGGTAAGGATGAGAATTCCTGCTAGTTTGTCTAGACTTTAAAACTAAAACAGAGGTGCCTTGTTAGTACAGTACATAGTATGTCAGTCTCATAAAACTAAAATGAGTTGCCTTGAAATCAAAATTTCTCAACTTCAAACACAGGCAATATTTGGGGCTAGATAATTCTTTTTTATAGAATTGCAGGACATTGAGCAGCATCTTTGGCCTCTACTACTCTGACCCAGGTTGTGAAAACAAAAAATGTCCCCAAACTGCCAATTATAGCCCCTGGGGGACAGGGATAAAACTGCCCCTGTTGGAGAACCATTGCTATAAAAAGTAAGAAACTGCTGTCCTGTGGCCTTAGACCTTTACTGTCAATATAGGAAGAAAGCTCTGGGCACTATGTCAACTGGCTGTATCAAGAATGATTCAGTGTGTGTCCATAAGAGGAGAGACAATAGGGATGAAGACTGCTTAATAAGTTATAGCAAGATAGCAAGTTAAAAGGACGGAAATTAAAGAGGTGAGCTAAAGCATCCAGAAACCTTAGACTCACTTGTGCTTTGGAGTTCTTTATCCAGAACCAGATTTTTCCTTATTCTGGGAAGAACTCAGCAATTTACTTTCACCTGCCTAGTTCTACCAATATGTCATCATTCTCCAGGGAATCAGATTGTACAGAAGCAACATACTTTGACATTGCTGTTTTGCACAGCTATTTCTGATGCCTGATAGTAAGGGTGGAGGGCCGTATTTTACAGCTACCAGAATGGTGAAGTGTTTCACAAAGGGTTATATGCCTGTCAGATGAACATCCCTGACTCGTCAGTCCTCACACCCAGATGAGGAATGGAACTGGGAATTTCAAACACAGAATCTGGCAGCTGAATGGTTTATTATACTGGGAAAAATTGTTCCTGCACCAAAATGTCCTCACAGCAAAATGCTTAAGTCAGAACAGCTGCCTCAGACAGTCACGTGCTCTATTTGAACTGTGGGAGCTGTACTAACCATATCCACCACCTAATTTGCATGAATATGACATATTTCAATGTTGAGCTGCCTCAGGGCCACATAATTCCACAAACTCATGGTTTGGAAGCAACCTCCTCACATGTTGACTCTATCACTTTTGAACCTTGGGCAGAATGCATAATTCTGCAATTGTAGTTTTATCATCTGTGTAATGTGACCTTAGCACTATAAATGAGAGAATATTTATGATGTGTTATCATTACTATAATTATATCACCAAATAAATGGACTTATTATTCAGCTTTGTACATGGCATCCTGATGGTATAATGATCAGAAGGATGGAACCAAGTAGCTAAAACATCTCAGGAGTTGTGTCCCCGTAGGACCCAGGTCCTCCTCCAAGGGATAGATGCCCAGGTCCAAACATAGCTGCTGCACTGAATAAAAATACCCAGCTACTCCCTGGCTGGACATGGAGGTTGGAATTCATGACTTCCTCTTGGGAATTTAATCATCTAGATTTAATTAATCAGAGGATTGGTTTAGAAATGCTTAGAGAGAGATGATTCCTTCTATAACTGTACAACTGTAGTTGGTTGCTTGGGTACAAAATTTCATTTTACAGGAATCTTGGAGAACCAAAAACTTTTTGTTGAGAAAAAGTTTCATGCACTCCAGATGGGCCTTGAACTCACTATGTAATCGAGAATGATCTTAAACTCCTGATCCTCCTGCCTCTGTTTCCCCAGTGCTAGAATTACAGGTGTGTGCCATCACTCCCGGTTTGGAACCAAGAACTATCAAGAGTGCATACGAGGATCTCTGTTAACCTTAAATATCACTGTATAATCATCTTATATGCAGATTAATTCAGTATGTTCAATCAGGAATGAGCCTTTCAAAATAAGTATCTTGTTTTGCTTCATATTTTGACCATTTCACTTAAAAAAAACTGCCACAGAAGATTTGTTTCTTATCCATCTCCAATTTGTTATGCTGACTTTGAGTACCCTTAGGGAAGGGGTGAAAAATAAAATTTCAATATCATAAATATTTTAAAAGATTCATTTCATGATGCCTATTTAAAAATCAAAGGGAAGTTGATGTTTGTTTTTCAGTGCTTTCTGTGGCTATGTCATGACAGTGACATTGGTTTTCCTTATATAGGAAATGCATCCACAGAGAGGAATGGGGTTTCTTTCAGTGTTCAGAATGGAGATGTGTGCCTCCACGACCTCACTGGAAAACAGCATATGTTTAGTGACAAAGAAGATTCCTGCAATGGTAAAAGCCCGATGGCGCTCAGAAGGACTTCAAAGCGGGGAAGCTTACACTTTATTGAGCAAATGTGATTCCTTTTTTCCCCTAAAATTAAAGCATGATGCTTGATGGTGTGAAGTGTCCAATTTTACCTTTTACACAATGTGAGATGTATGAAATCAACTTATTTTATACTCAGCAACCTCTGAAGGAACATAAGCTAATTGACGGCAATGATTACTATTCGAAGAAGAAACCAAGGTATAATCATGGTCTTTAGACATTAGCAATTTGGTTTCTTATCCTTGTTTAAAAAGATTTGATTTAAATAACACAGGATAGGTTTGTGAAAAGCAAAATGCAAGTTCATTTTCAGCCACATTTTAAACAGGCTGTTATCCTTGATAACATCCTAGGAAAAACTGTTGGCTTCAGTCTGTGGGTGAGTTTAGTTGTTGTGCATGACTTTAATGTATATAAGCTAAATTCTAGTGACCCATATGTCAAAAATCTTATTTCTACCTTTTTATATTTATTTTCTACTGTGTAAATTTATTCTTTTGTAGAATAATGATTGTGTTTTATCTAATGTGATAACTCTGAAGGTCTTTACCCATTCAGTGAATTCTAAAGCTCCTCTTGGAGATTATATGGGATGTGAAATATAGAAGCTTCTCTGAAATCGGGAAATATTGGTAAAGCCAGATTGGACAATTGTAACCAATTGTCAATTGACAATTGCAGACAGTGCCACAATTAGCTCACAGAGTGCCTTTGAGCGAGTCAGAAAAAGGAACCCACCACTGGTCAAATACAGGTTCAAGGGCCCATGGTTTGGCAAACAGTGGGAGCCATATTTTAGCCCCAGTCATCCTCATGGGTGTACCGTTATGTAGTGTCTGACCTGTGAGACAATATATGACATCCAATATCAATATCAATCTCCAGATCTTATCCCTAATGACAAGGTTATAGAATCTGCACTATACCTTGTTCATAGGGAGAGATAAAACTCTAATCTGGACTATATGTTAGGAAGGTTGTGAATGTGGAAAAGATATATACACTGCCACTTCTCAAATCCCCAGAGCCTTTAAGAAGGGAGTAGAATAGGATTACTTTTCAAAAGATTTTATAAAACATGTATATGTATGGGAAAAAATAAGTTCTTTTAATTGTTATGACTGCTACATTCTGGCCCAGCCAGATTTATACTTATTTTTGAAAACATGTCAAGTCTTGAAGAGTGCATAGTGACAAGGGGAGCAGCTGCTGGGAACAGTGAACTATCCTGCGATGCTGTTGTTTATATATGTACACAACCCTGATTGTTCTAGTGATAAAGGGTCTATCCTGCTTCCCATCTACGCCTGCTTGAGTAGTGTCTCAAGTACATCGTTATTAGGACCATTTCTAAACCCTTTAGTTAGGTCTTTTACTAAGGCTCCCTTGCATATATTTCAAGTGAATGTTGTATCATAGACTATCCATAGTATTATGTTTCTGTGAGTGCTGATTTGTCTTTGCAATAGTTCTTCTCTGAAATATTTGTCTGTGTTTATATGGTAAAATTGGCAAAATGTTAAAAATCAATGAAATAAACTTGCAGTTAAGTCCTTTAAGTTGGGTTAACTTTCAGAGAAAGCATTGTGCTCTCTTTCCTGCGCAGCATGACATGGAAGTGGTAGGGCACACCTGATGAAGAGATATCTTTGGGGAAACAAGCACTTTTGAACTTTGGAATTAGGAGGCAGGAAGTATCAGAGCAGTAGCCAACATCTAAAGTCACACAGGAGACAGATCAGTTGGTAAACGACTATCTCAATGAAGATCTAATTTGCTGAATGGCAAATTCACTAAGTGGACTTGTTTGGTGTGACTTTGTCTCAATAATAACACTGAAGGACTGTTTGTTTCTACCTCAGTCCTATGCTTGCAATTTTAGGGATTAAAAAAAAACAGAAAAAGCTGAGTGAGCACCACACACAATAAGAATATAATATATAGTCTAAAGAATTCTTGGTAGTGTATGCATTTTTCTTTTCATCTCATTCTCCAGCTAAAGCATCAAGAAATTAGAGCAGATAAAAATTAAATACCTTTTCTTCCAGAATATATAATAAATCTTTTCAAACTCAAGACCATCCCCAAGCAATGTCACCATGCTGGACTCTAGAATATGTTTTTTTTTTAAAAAAAATATATAGTATGTTCCTCAGTGTGAAGAAGTCTTATGGTCCCTGGTCCTTTCCTTACCTCTCAATCTCAAATACCTACAGGAAGCTGGAGAAGGGGCAAATTCAACATTCTTTAGTGTTGTACTGAAAAGCAAAATGTTTCCAGGTCACCTAAAATGAGATTATCACAGAAATTACTATATTTGGTAAGTTGGTTATTTTTATTCTTAATTGACCCTTTTTCTCAGGGTCAAATATGAAGTGTTTCTTCAGAGTCAAAAGACCTGAAATTTCCACCTTATATGTTGACCTCTAAAATAGATGAATAAGAAACAATGCAGGGCTGGAGAGATGGCTCAGCAGGTAAGGCACTTGCCTCCAGTGCCTAAGGCCCTGGGTTTAATTCCCCAGGACCCACATAGGCCAGACCCACAAGGTGGTGGCCCTGGTGTGCTCTCTCTCTCTCTCTCTCTCTCTCTCTCTCTCTCTCTCTCTCTCTCTCTCTCTCTCTCCTTGAAAATAAATAAAAATATTTTTTTAAAAAAGAAAAAAGAAACAATCCAATGAGAATACAAACCATAATGAAAATAAGCAATGATTCCAGCTTTTAGGTACAGAAGGATATATGAAAACTATAGTGATAGTACATATTAAAAGATTTAAATATAAATTAATGTTGACTATTATTTACCCCAGACCCTGGCAAATTCTTTGTGGAAGCGTATCATATATTGCTTCTTAACTCAAGAGACAATATTTAGAGTGGGGTGGAGCAAGATGGTGGACAAGTAATAGCATCGCCAGAACTCTGTCCATAAAGGTTTGATTTTCCAGCTGGGATCCAAACTTTTGACACTGGCCGGACCTCAGCCCAGGCCCTCCCTCCCCCCCCCAACTCCTGTGACAGCGCAGATGGGGTTCCCCAACGGCTCTCTGCTCCTCAGGGGAACACAGAGCTGAACCCTCCCCCACCCCAAGCTCCCGCCATTGTCCCCTCAGGGCAGGTTCCTAGCCCACGCCATGATTGAGCCGCTTCCCCTCGCAGGGCTCCCCTCCCTCCAGCACCCGATCCTCAGACAAGCTTCTCTCCACGACCCCCCCATGTACACAGGCAAACACGATCCTTGGGGAACCTGACCTAGCGTGGTTCCAGGGCCGGACCTCGGGCGGGTGCCTGACAGGAGGGAAAGGCTGTCTCACCGTGGAGGATTGATTTTCCAGCTGGGATCCAGGCCCCGAGTCGCAGCCAGACCTGAACCCAGGCCCAGCTTCTCCCCAGCTTCAGGACCACAACGGGGTTCCCCAGCGGCTCTCTGCTCCTCAGGGGAACACAGAGTTGAACCCTCCCCCAACACAATCTCCCACCATTGTCTTCTCCCTTCGAATCCAAGCTTGTGCCACTGATTCAGCGGCTTCCCCTCGCGGGGGCCCCCCTCACTCCACTACCCAATCCTCGGGCACATTTCTCTCCACGACACCCCCATATACACAGGCAGACGTGAACCTTGGGCAACCTGACCTAGCTTGGATCTGGGGCCAGACCTCAGGTAGTTACCTGGGAAACTCAGCAGAGACTGGTTCAGACAGGTACCTGCAAGGAGGGCACAGGTGGTCTCGGCAAGTATCACGGATCACGCGCCACTGCCAGGAAGTAAAGTGGGCTGAAAAGCACTCCCCAGGGTGCCTGAGTCCCACTCCCCTACCTGGACATGGGCAGAAACCAACAGAAAAAAACACAGAAATCAAAGAAGGAACTCCCCAACCCAGGACCCCTAGTCCCACTATGGAACACGAAAGTGGCAAGGAAGTAGAGGTAGCAAATATACAATCCAAAAAGAGAGAATAATATGACTCCTGACCACAACTGCAATGCAAACATGAAGCAGTAGATGGCTGCTATGGAAATTCTGAGAAAATACATAAATGAGATGAAGCTTTCTAACTCAAGCATCGACTCCAGACTTAATTTAATGTAGAGAAATAGGAATGAATTCAGAAACACATTAAGTGAATTGAAGATTAATCAACTAAGGGAGGAACTAGACAATCAATTGATTAAATTTGATGAGGACTTCAGAAAACTTAAAAATGATTATCAGGAATCCCAAACAAAAACAAAAATATATTGGAAATTGGATCTCACCAAAGAATTGGAGACTATAAACAAAATTATAGCAGAAACCAATAATGAAAAGGAGATGTTAAAAACCTCCCTTGAATCAATCAGTCCCAGAGTTGACAATCTGGAGAACAGACTCTCAGAAGGAATTAATAATGATGTCATAGGTTTCAATAAATACAAGAAATCAAGTGAGCAAAATTTGAGGGATCTATGGGATACCATAAAGAGGTCCAATAATAGATTAATGGGGATCCCAGAGGGAGAAGAAACCAAGGCTAAGGGCATAGGAAATATCTTCAACAGAATTATTCAAGAAAACTTTCCCTATTTGACAAGCGAAAGACCACTCAACTTTAAAGGGGCCCAGAGGACTCTAAACAGAAAGGACATGAAGAGGAATTCGCCGAGACACATTTTAATTAAGATCCTAACATAGAAAGCAAAGAGAAAATACTCAAAGCTGCTAGAGGAAAGCAAACCGTAACTTATAAAGGAAAAGCCATCAGATTTACCTCATCTTCTCATTAGAAACCATGAAAGTCAGAAGGGCTTGGAATAATGCTTATCAGAGCCTAAAGAAGTATGGCTTTCAACCTAGACTACGGTACCCAGCAAAGTTATCCCTCATGATAGATGGAGACGTGAAAGTGTTCCATGAAGTAAACCAGCTCTACGACTATTTGACAACAAAGCCAAAATTTCAGAAGATCCTGCAAGAGATATCCCACACAGAAGAAACAAGAAATCTACCTGAAAAGAGTACCAGACATCAGACACGACAACCACAGTCAGTGTGCTAATAAGAGCAGCACAGACAACAAAGCCCATTAACCCTTCATCATGGCAGGGCTTAAAGCAAACCTCACAGTTATATCACTGAATATAAATGGACTTAACTCCCCTATAAATGACACAGACTTGCAGGGTGGATCATAAAAATGAACCCTTCCATCTGCTGCCTTCAGGAAAAGCACTTTACTTCTAAAGACAGCAATCTTCTTAGAGTAAAAGGATGGAAAACAGTTTATCAGACATGTGGAAATAAAAAGAAAGCAGGTGTGGCTACGTTAATCTCTGACAAAATAGACTTTACACCAAAATCAATTAAAAAGGATGATGATGGTCACTACTCATCAAGGAATGATCTAGCAGGAAGATATCACTATTGTTAACATGTATGCACCAAATTTGGATGCAACACAATTCATAAAGGAAACCCTACTCAAAAATAGACCACAAATAGACTAATTCCATCATAGTAGGAAACTTTAATACACCTCTATAAGCTCTAGACAGATCAACCAAACAGAAGATCAACAGGGACATAATGGAGTTCAACAACACCATTGACCAGATGGGAATAACAGATATTTACAGAAAATTATACTCCAAAGACACAAAATATACATTCTTCTCAGCAGCACATGAGACTTTTTCTAAAATTGATCACATCTTATGTCACAAATCTTCCCTAAACAAATCCAGGAAGATCTATGTAGTTCCTTGCATCATATCAGACCATAGGGCAATAAAGGTAGAAGTTAACAATGGAAAAAGATCCAGAAAATGCACAAAGTACTGGCGCCTGAATAATTCGCTCCTAAAAAATGATTGGGTCACCCAAGGAATAAAACAGGAAATTCAGAATTTCCTAGTAATAAATGATGATGATAACCCATCATATCAGAACTTGTGGGACACAATGAAGGCAGTCCTGAGGGGAAAGTTCATCACGCTAAATGCCTTCATATCAAAGACAGAGAGGTCTCAAATCAATCGCCTAACCACCCACCTAAGATCATTGGAACAGACAGAAAAAGCTAACCTGAGGAGATCAAGACAAAAATAATTAAAATCAGAGCTGAGATTAATGAATTGGTATTAAATAAAACAATTTAAAAATAGATAAATCAAAGAGTTGGTTCTTTGAAAAAGTTAATAAGATTGACACACCTCTGGCCAATATAATCAAATGAAGAAATGAGAAAGCCCAAATCAACAAAATCAGAAAGGACAATGGTGAGATCACAACAGATCCTGAAGACATTGGAAGAAGCATCAGGTCATACTTCCAAAACCTCTACTCCACAAAATTAGAGAACCTGGAAAAAATGGATAAGTTTTTGGACACCTACCAACTGCCAAAGCTTAACCCAGAGCAGATAAAAGCACCAAATAAACCTTTCACATCCACAGGGATTGAAGATGTAATCAAAAACCTTTCCAAAAGGAAAAACCCAGGACCAGATGGTTTCTCAGGTGAATTCTAAGAAGCCTTCATCACAGAGATGAAACCACTCTTTCTGAAGCTTGTTAGAAACATAGAAAAAGAGGGAAGGCTTCCAAACACCTTCTCTGAAGCTACCATTGCCCTAAACCCCAAACCAGGCAAGGTTGTAACAAGAAAAGATAACTATAGACCCATATCTCTGATGAACTTAGATGCAGTAATCCTGAACAAAGTCCTAGCAAACCGGATACAATGCTACATCAAAAATATTATACACCCCAAGCCAGGCAAGGTTGTAACAAGAAAAGATAACTATAGACCCATATCTCTGATGAACTTAGATGCAGTAATCCTGAACAAAGTCCTAGCAAACCGGATACAATGCTACATCAAAAATATTATACACCCTGACCAAGTTGGCTTAATCCCAGAGATGCAGGGATGGTTCAACATATGCAAGTCGATAAATGTAATACATCACATTAATCGGCTCAAACACAAAAACCACATGGCTATCTCATTAGATGCGGAGAAGGCTTTTGACAAAATTCAACACCTCTTCATGTTCAAAGGTCTCAAAAGAATAGGCATAGATGGCCTATTCCTCAACTTAATAAAGATAATTTATAAAACTCCTAAAGTACAGATCATTCTCAATAGGGAACGACTCAAGGAGTTCCCACTGAATTCAGAAACAAGACAGGGGTGTCCACTCTCACCACTGCTCTTTAACATAGTGCTTGAAGTTCTAGCCCAAGCGATTAGACAAGAGAAGGGCATAAAAGGGATACAAATCGGGAAGGAAGAAATCAAACTATCCCTCTTCACAGATGACACGATCTGTTATATATCAGACCCAAAGAATAGTATACGTAACCTCTTGAAGGTGATTAATGCCTTCAGCAACGTGGCAGGATACAAAATTAACACACTAAAATCAGAAGCCCTTATATATGGAGAAGACAAGCAGACAGAAAAAGACATAAGAGAGACTGTCCCATTTTCTATAGCCTCAAAGAAAATCAAATACCTTGGAATATCAATATCCAAGGTTGTAAAGGACTTAAATAAGGAAAATATTGAAACACTCAAGAAGGAAATAGAGGAGGACGTGAGAAGATGGATAGATATTGCATGTTCATGGATAGGGAGAATCAATATAGTAAAAATGGCAATCCTGCCAAAAGCGATGTACAGATTCAATGCCATGCCGATAAAAATCCCAATCTCTTTCTTCACAGACATAGAAAAAATAATCTCTAAAATCATTTGGAAGGGCAAAAGACCTCAGATGGCCAAAACTATTCTAAGTAAAAAATCCTACTCAGGAGGTATCACCATCCCTGATTTCAAAACATACTACAAAGCCATAGTAACGAAAGCAGCATTGTACTGATATAAAAACAGAAAGAAAGATCAATGGAAGAGAATTGAAGACCCAGCTTTGAATGGAAGTAACTTCAGTTATTTGGTCTTTGACAAGGGGGCCAACAATGTATGCTGGGCCAAAGATAGCATCTTCAACAAATGGTGCAGGAGGAATTGGATAAACACGTGTAAAAAAATGAAAATAGACCCACTCCTTTCACCGTGCACAAAAATCTACTCCAAATGCATCAGAGACCTTAATATAAATCCGGTAACCATGAACACCCTGGAAGAAAAAAATAGAAACGATACATGAAATAGGAGTTGGAAAAAATTTCCTGAGCAAATCTCCAGCAGCCCAGGAAATACGACAAACACTTAACCAATGGGACCTGATCAGGCGCAAAAGCTTCTGTACAAACAAACCATACTCAGAGCCAATAGACCCCCTTCAAATTGGGTAATGATTTTCTCCAGCTACAACTCTGACTTAGGCCTAATTTCCAAAACCTACAGAGAACTCAAAAAAATTAATAACAAAAACCCAAAATGCTCCGTCACAAATTGGGGTACGGATCTCAACAGATAATTCATGAAGGAGGAAACACAAATGGCCTTGACTCATTTAAGAAAGTGCTCAGCATCCTTAAGCATTGGGGAAATGCAAATCAAAACCACAATGAGATACCATCTTACCCATGTCAGAACGGCAATCATAAAGAAAACCAACAACAATCATTGCTGGTGAGGATGCGGGGAAAAAGGAACCCTCCTTCACTGCTGGTGGGACTGCAAACTTGATCAACCATTATGGAAAGCAGTGTGTAGACGTCTGAACAGAATGGACATAGACCTTCCAATGGATCCAGCTATCCCTCTACTAGGCATCTATCCACAAGATGTCACATCTTGACGCAGAAACATTTATACAACCATATTTATAGCAGCTCAATTCATAATAGCCAAAAATTGCAATCAACCCAAATGCCCATCCATGGAGGAATGGACAGAGAAACTGTGGTATATTTACACACTGGAATAAATGAATTATGGAAATTTAGGAAAAAATGGTCTGACTTCGAGCTCATCTTACTAAATGAACTCTTAAAAGAACAGAGATTGGAACGCCGCATATTCTCCCACATATGTGGTCCTTAACCAGAATAACAGTTTTCTTTATGCAGACTAGTAGTAAGAAATGAGACGTTATGAATTAGGGGTAAGGAAAGGGGTGGAGAGGAATAGTTTAAGCATGAGGATAAACCATATTAGGTCCAAAACTATAAAATCCTTACAAGCATACTGTAACATATTGAGAAAGTAGTGAGCGTCAACTGGCAAGAGGGGCCATGAGTAGTAGGGGAGAGCGTCTAAGCCTGTGAATTATTAGATCAGCCTGACAAACCCTGGTTCCAACCACTGGTTCCTTCCCTCACTGAGCTGTTGACCAAAGTGACTCATGAGATTCCAACAACAAGACAGAATTCTGTTAAAGCTCTTGAGTCCCCTCCCCAGGCCTGAAGCAAAACCCGTTGCTGAAGAAACCACAGACTGCCATTGACCAGCATCGAGAGACCCTTCAACATCTCGAACGGTATCCAGCCCCCAGAAGGCAGTTAGTGTAGTGCTGGAAGGCACTGCATAGGCTGCCAGGGGAAACTGATCAACGACAGCTGGAGTAAACAGAGACCACTGACACTAAACACAATCTGTGGTCATGAGTAGCCTGACCACACATCCTGCTGGGGAGAACAGCAAACCAAGAAAGGAGCACTTGTGTAATGGAGGAGCCTGGGCTCAATCAACAATCAACAGCTTTCAAATTCAGCCAATTTTCCACTTAGTGAGGGGGGGACCCCTTGTCTGGAACTTGGGATTCAGGGCGATAGGCACCAGATCCAGTATTCTTGGGCTCCCAAGACAAGATGCACTATTGGAGCAATTGACGGGGAGGCTACTAAAAATAGAATCTATGTAATCCAGAATTGTGTATATTTGTTAACCTACACTGATCTCACTCTCCGATGGAGATTGTGTTTGTATTTTTCAGGATGCAGTGAGAGAGCTGGGACCCATATAACCCTACCAACCGACTGTAGGCCGATAGCTGAGATTCTGGCAAGAGAGGTGCCACCACAGTCATACTGTGGAGGATCCATATGGAACCCTGCAGAGAATGACGGGAGGAACGAGGGACCCACAGCCACAGACATTCAATCTACACAGGATAAGCCAGTGAGACAGAAACCAACGATTTTCGACACAAAGACCCCTAAACTCACAACCTTAAAGCAGCCTTAATACTCATCCACCACGACTCAGAGAACTATGCGGAAGAGGGGGCGGAAAGATTGTGAGAGCCATGGTGGGGGAGATTACCCAGAGGCATGACCAGTAGAACCTGGCTGAATACTAGGCTATCCATGGTCCCCTGTCACAAGGACTGATCCAGATGACCCATGGAGGAGGTTATCCAGCGGATTGGGGAAGGGAGGGCAGCGGGGAATTGGGGATATCAACTCATTGTTTACCCACTAAATATTGTAACTCATTATGGACAATAAAAAAGAGACAATATTTAAATAAAAAGTTTGTCTGGTATGATAGATAGCCCACGCCTTTAATCCTAGCACTCAGGAGGCAGAGGCTAGGAGGATCACCATGAGTTCGAGGCCACCCTGAGACTAGTGATTTCCAGGTCAGCCTGAGCTAGAGCAAGACCCTACCTTGAAAAACCGAAATATAAAATAAAAAATAAGTAAATAAGTAAATGAAAAATTTGTGAGCTTGGGACTGGAGAGATGGCTCAGCGATTAAGGTGCTTGCCTGCATAGGCTAATGACCCTGGTTAGATTCCCCAGTACACATCTAAAGCCAGAAGCTTAGTGGTACATGCATGTGGAGTTCCTTTGCAGCAGCTGGAGGCCCTGGCACACCCACTCTGTCTCCTATCTCTCTCATCTTGCAAATAAATAAAAAAAATTTTTTAAATTTCTGAGCTGGTTGTGGTGGTTAATGTTTATAAAACCAACTGTTGGGGAGGCTGAGACAGGAGGATTGCCATGAGTTTGGGGCCAACTTGGAATACATGCTGAATTTGAGCCCAGCCTAGGCTATATAGCGAGACCCAGTGTCAAAAAAAGAAGGAAGGAAGGAAAAAGAAAAGAAAGAGAAAGAAAGAAGAAAAAAATGAGCCAATGAGGGGTTTAACACTTGAGTTAAGGACCAATCATAGGGGGATCCATATAAACAGGAATCATTTTCACACATTTAATCAACATTGAATTCCAACCACACATTGAACACTTTGCCAGACATGGTAGGAGAAAACCGATTGTTTCCATGAGTAATTCATAATCCTGTTAGAAAAATATCACCCACAGCTGATAACATAATAGTAGTGAATACATTATTTCCAAATTGTGATGAAAGTAGCTATGATTAACAGGTATGTGCCTGTGCAAGCCAAAAGCTCTTGATTTTATCACCCTATGAAGTACGTACTATTACTGTCCCCATCCTATAGATAAGTGCACTGAAATTCAAGCAGCTAAAACAGCATGCCAAAGATCATGGTACCTATACATAGTAAAACTGGAATTCAATTCAATTTGAACTACTTCAAGTCCTAATCTTACTAATAAATAATAATTACTAATAAACATGGAGCTGAGGTGGTCTGTTAAGTCAAAGATTGTATTCCGTCAATGATATAACCCAAGCATACATTAAATGCCTGGAGACTAGCAAAGGGTTTGTGAAAACAATTACATTAGTGTAGCTGTCTTGTGAAATGTATACATAGGCTAGATTTGGGTCAACAATGATTACTGAGTAAAGATTGTGCACTGTAGGTAATTAGGGGCCATAAGAACTAATAGATGCCAGGTTTCTAGTTATACTGCAGTAGACTAACTGTGAACTTGGCCCAGGGGCGGAGTGCCCCAGATCCCTGCCTCTCCCGCAGAGGAGGCCAGTGGTATTGGCCTCCAGTGCCGGAATCCGTCCGTTCTTGAGTGAGGCCCATACCAGGGGCGGAACTAAAACCGCGGTCTGCGCAAGTATGCTCAGGCCCACGCGCCTCTCCACTGCCCAAGGTGGATTTGGTGGCCGGCCTGGGAGACTTCTTCACTGCGGCTCCAGGAGGCCGACTCATCCCCAGGCTGAAAGCTGGCTTCTGCAGGTTTCTCACGTGCAGTCCCATTCTCCTACACCCAGCGCCTCGAGGCGGGGGCGGGACGGTGGGCTCACCAGGAGGCCGAGCGTGTCCATGAGCCCCTAGCCCGTGCCGACCGCGGTGGCTGCAGCCAAAGTCCTCGGCTTCAGCTGGGCTTGGCAGCCGTTTGGAGTAGGAAAAATCCCAAGGAGGTAATTTGGTTCCCGCTCAGGGCCCGCTTATGCGGGCCGTCCCACTTTTCTTCCGCCACCCCCCCCCCAGCCCTGGCATGGAGGGTTCTGCTTCGCTCCGGGGGCGGGGCGGGGGAGGGGCCTAATCCTGCCCCTGCGATCTCCCTGGCAACCGGGCTCCCGGGCTTGTTGTCCCGCCCCCGGAAGGGGCCCGGGAGGGGCCTATTCTTATGCCAGGTACTGAGTTGCCCACTAGTCCTGCGCTGCGCGCATTTAACACCGGACGGTCGGGGGCGTTGCAGGGCCTGATCAGGGCTGGTCCCTCATAGCTTCCACCCTCCATCTTCGCCCCCGTCCCGCCCCGCCCAGCCCTCGTTTGCTTGCTTGGCCATCTTACTTTTTGGTTCTATCATTTCGAAAAGTCCTGACCTCTTCCCTCCCAGTCCATCCGGGGTCGATCTAACTGTAAGTAAGTGAAGGGATCAGGCCTTATTGGCGGTGGCAGTCCCTGCAGACGGGGTGAGCAAGATGCGAAGCAGGAGCAATTCTGGGGTCCGCCTGGACAGGTACGCGAGACTCGTGCAGCAAACCATCCTGTGTCACCAGGTAAAGAGACGACTCTTAAGAGAAAACCCTGAACTGCCTTCGCGTATCACTTCCTCTCCCCCAAGCCTCTCTCCACTCACCTGACCTGGGAGTTTGCAGTGGATTAACAGGCTTCCTACTGAAATTTAGTCCTACCTAACCAGTGATTGCTTTTTACCCAAGCTCCTTTACCATCCCATTCTCTTTACCCTGAGTCTCGAGACCCAACCACTGTTGGCTGCTGCTCTTTCAGGAAGAATGAGCCCCCAGGTGTCCTTACTAGGAAATGCCTCCTTGTACACTGACTCTGCTTCTCTTGGGTGAAACAGGAAGGGAGATGTGTAGGTTGGGCAACATGCACTGAATGAGGAAGGTGAACTCTGGACTGTAGGGCCAGTAGACAGGCGTGAAGATGCTCCTGGAGTTTGCATCTGACTCTGGAAGGTGCATGTCTGCTACTGCCCTGGCTCTCCCAAGAAAGTTGCCTTAGAGCGTCCTCTGGTTGGTACTTTCTGTCTAGCATAGTTGCTGTTGTAGAGCATTTGGTTAGTGACAGGAACCTCATTTAATTTTGAGAAGGGAAGGGAGGGAGAGAGCGAGAGTGCTGTGATCTGATCTGAGGTATCTCAGGTATGAGTATGTCTGCTATCTATGCATGCTGCTTTGTACTGTGTGTGTCCCTAATGTAAAACCACTGAACTATTTTTATTCCCAGGGAAGACATTAGTTATATTGCTTGCCCCCAGTCAACAGCAGCTATTTTTAGGGCTTTCAGAGTCAAAGAAGGAAGTAGCATTTGGTGGTTAGAGGCTTGGCCTGCGAGTTGGGGAGCCAAGTTCATTCCCAAGCCACTGACCATTTTCCTTCTTAGCAAATTTCTCATTCATAATATTTATTGTATTATACCTTTTATACACAAGGTACTATACAAGTGCTATGCTTACAAAACTGAATAAATGGTACTGCTGGGGATGTGGCTCAATAATAGAGCAGCTTAACTGATATTCTCTCTCAATGGTTTAGTTCCCAGCACTATAAACAGTTAATAAGAACAACAAATGGTTAGAGTGTCTATCATGCAATGACGTTTATGGATAGAGTGTAGGTCCAGAGTCTCTTACACGAAACTCTTTGGGCCAGATGTGGTTTACAAGTCAGAAATGTCTGGACTTTGCAAAGTAATAAGCTCAGATATACACATATTTATACATATACTATAATAACTGCAGCAGTTTGGACAGTACCCTTTAAACATAGCCATTATTATTTGTACATCAGAATATGACTCTTCATACAGTTCATACTTATGGGGAAAAAAGCTTCACATTTGATCAGATCATCTTTTGCCACCAAATGAGCTTGCTGCAAACAGGAAAAAAACTTGAAATTTACAGAGTGTTGTTGCAGTCAGCTTTCTTGTTGCTGTGCAGAAAGAACCCAAGCAAAAGCGGCTTGTGGAGAAATGGGTTTATTTGGCTTATGGACTCGAGGGGAAGAGTCCATCCTGGCAGGGAAAACGATGGCATGAACAGAGAGGTGGACATCACCTCTGCCATAGCATTGCTAAGAGTGGAAGGAAGGTGTGCCAAACACTGGCAAGGGGAAGCTGGCTTATAACCCCATAAGCGCACCCCCAACAACACAGCTCCAGCGAGGTTGTGAAACCCAAACTGCCATCAGCTGAGGATCTGTCAATCAGAACACATTCATTTGTTTGTGGGGGACACCTGGATCAAACCATGACAGTCTACCCCTGGCCCCCACAAACTAATAATCATACATGATGTAAATGCAATGTGTTCAGCTCATCTGCTAAGTCCTCACAGCTTTCAACTGAGCCATAATACCAAAAAATAAACCCATAGTGGCACAGAACATTCACATTGTAAAACATGAGGCACAGCAAAAACAGATTGAACCAATACAAGATTTAAAACAAATAGGGCACCATCAATCTCTAACTCCAAGCTCAATGATTCTTAACCAATAACACAAGTCTCTTGGAGATTCAATTCCGCCCCTCCAGCTCGGCTCCTCACAGTCCAGGAAAACTTCATCCAGTGTTGGCAGCTTGCCTTGGCGGCCATCCATAGTCCTGGCATCTTATTGGGTCTCCATTGCAACCCACAGTTCATCCTCATGACTCCATGGGGCTCCATGCAGGCAATCTAGAACACCTGCTTCACATTGCCAATGGCCATTTTTCAAAAACAAAACTGTGTTGCAAATCCAGTGACCCCCTCTTCCTGCATTTGAATCCACACCACAGAACCAGGTGGGCTACCAATTTGTTAATCCAGGGGTGAACAAAGCGTTCAGGCCCCTTACTTCAAAGAGTCCACATTCTTCCTGTTGTTCCAATGCAGACCAGCTGGCCCAATCTCAATGGTTGTCATTTCTCAAACAATTGCAGGTGAACAGGCAGCAGTTTCAGCCCAAAGATCTTTCTTTCTGTGCCATCTCCATCTGCTCACATCAATCCATCTTTACCATAAAACAACCCTGCACAAGTTCCCAGGACACAGGCCAGCAAAACGCAGCAAGCCTCTCGCAAAAACTGCTTCTGGCACAGTCCTGACAAAGTTCTCTCTCCCCCCTTATAAGCCAAACCTCACAGTCCATAGTTCTTTTTGCATTCAGGTCTTTCAACTCTGACCATCAAGTTGTACTCACAGCACCGCAAGGTGTCTCTCAGGACAAGGTTTCAAATCCTTCCACATTCTTTCTGCAGGTCCCTTCTAAAAGCCCAAAGCCATAAGATCAGGGTTTTAGCAGCAACAGATGACCCCGCTCTCTATACCAAAACTGTTGTAGTCAGCTTTCTCATTGCTGCACAGAAAGAGCCCAAGCAAAAGCGGCTTGTGGAGGAATGGGTTTATTAGGCTTAAGGACTCCAGGGCAGACTCCATCCTGGCGGGGAAAATGATGGCATGAGCAGAGGGGTGGACATCACCTCCACCACAGCACTGGAAATAGCAGCAGGAAGGTGTTCCAAACACTGGCAAGGGGAAGCTGGCTTATAACTCCCAAAAGTCCATCCCCAACAACACAGCTCCAGTGAGGTCCTAATTCCCTAAATGCCATCAGCTGGGGAATAATCATTCAGAACACATTCATTTGTTTGTGGAGGACACCTGGATCAAACCATGACAGGTGTATTGTCTTTCGAGATTGCACTTGAAGGATTGTGGCCTTTATTTGGGGAGCTCTAGAGTAAGACCCCCTAGCCTAATTTGGTGGTGTAAAATGCCATTCACGTTGAGAGCTGAAGAAGGAGTAAGCAGAGAAAGGGAAGTTTTTTTTTTTTCTGTTCTCAGAATCTTAACTATAAAGTGCTTTAAAAATCCAATTTAAAGGCTTTCCCTTCATGACTGATAGGGGCTGTAAGGAGAACTGAGGAAGGTTGGTTTTTGTGTCAGACTTGGATTTACATCCTTAACTCATCTGTGAACAACATACAGCCATTCTGGATGGCCTGATTCAGCTTTGAATTGTTTGCTGATCTTTGAACATAATTATGTGTCATGCAGTGACATCCTAAGTACAGAAACCTTGTTTCCTTCCTTAGCATCAAGCAGTGTTCCAGACACACACAAGGTACCTTTCAATCCTTGTTGAAATAGACTTCCTACAGATTCTGAGCCATACTAATGACCTCTGTTCCTCTGGCTAATGATAGTCAAGACACTATTCTACTGGGAAATCCTGTGAGTCCACAAGAGCAGAACTTTTACCTTCAGCTGGGCATGGTGGCACACTCCTTTAATCCCAGCACTCAGGAGGCAGAGGTAGGAGGATCACCATGAGTTCAAGGCCACCCTGAGACAACATAGTGAATTCCAGGTCAGCCTGGGCTACAGTGAGACCCTAACTCGAAAAACCAAAAAAAAAAAAAAAAAAAAAAAAAGAATTGCTTACCTTCCCATCTCTTGCTTTCCTGCACCCACCCTACCCCTACGATCTATTCACAGTTCTAGGGCCAACCTATTTAGAGTCTTGTCATCTTTGAGTGGTATTAGGCAGATCACTTGTTATGTATATTTTATCACAAAAAAATGAATGAACTAGGTTTCTAAAGTTTGTGCTGTATTGTCTCATCTTCTATAGAGGGAGGCACCCAAGTTGACAACAGAGGAGTCATTTAAGATCCTACTTGTTCCTCTCCTACCTACCTGCATCCAGTTCAACACGAAATAGTCTCTGTTGATTTCACCTCCTAAACATCTCTCAAGTCTGTCCACTGCTCATGGTTTCTGCTCCCATCTTCCTCTAAGCCACAAGCCTGGCCACTCTCTAGCTCCCTGGAGTATCTTCTCCCTGCATCGTCTAAGGCCCCTTTCAGAATCTCTCTACACTCTATCCTGGGCAACAGTAAAGGGCAGACACACGTTTTTAGTTACTGGTCCCATAAGGGCTGTCTAACAGATGTTGGTCAAGAAAGGAGTTGATCCATGGAAAGCACTGTCTCCTTCCTGGTAAACTCTAGTGCCCTACCTTCTGCCACCTCCTCTTGCAACTCTTGGGGAGTACAGCAAGGAGGAGTGCTTTGTTGTGCCTTTTTGAAGCAGCCTTTAAATAGTTTGGTATCCTATAAACACGTTTGAGTAGGGCCAGGGAGATGGCTAGGCTCAGTCAGTCAAGTGCTTACCATGCAAGCATGAAGACCTGAGCTGAGATCTTTAGAACTCATCTAAATATCCTATTGTGCAGTGCATGCCTGTCCAACCACTGTACCCTCATTCCCACTGAAATTTACTGCTATAATCTCTACTTTCTTAGCCTTCACCTCTGAACCTTAATATTCTGCTTTATCCATCCTTGGTTATCAGTGTTTCTGCTCTGTGGTATCTTCTCTCTGGGAACCAGAATACTAACATACCTAGTAAAACACTGCCTATATCATGACAGAGAGGAAGAAAGACAACTACCTATGAAACTCAGTTCTCCTCCGGAAACACACAACAATCCTAAATGGGCAGTGTTTTACCAGGTATGTTAGTAGCCTGCTTCCCAGAGAGAAGATATCACAGAGCAGAAACACTGATGACCAAGGCTGGATACAAAAAGCATGAATGAAAAATAAACATTTGTTGTAAGAAGGCAATTATGTTGTTATTACCAGAGGATAGGGGCCAACCCCTGGGTTTGATCCTTCTAGGCCTTCCAGCCATGGTCTTTGTACTCACAAACAGAAGTCCAAAAGGGCACTTTCCCTAGGTGAAAACTGAGAAGGGGGGGGAGGTCAGAGTGACAAATGACTCAGTGAAAGGCTGAACAATCCCCACTAACACTGTAGTGTGATAGTGATGCAGTATCTTGAGAATAAATTATGAGTTATTGAGTTGATTTAAGGAGAAATCACAAATTGTGGGTTTTATATAAGGGAAACTGGGATCCACGAAGACAGCTAAAGCAGAATCCCAAGGACATGGAAAGTAGGAAGCATGCACTCATGCGGAAGACACAGCACAGTCTGTGAGATTCATTTTCGAGAATGGAGGTCTTTAGGGAAGGAGACTGGAGCAGAGCCATAAACATGTGTGCGATAAAGCCTATGGAAAGAGACTTAGAAGATTTAGAAGGCACAGCATCCATCTTGAGCTTCCCCTTGGAAGGAAGTTAAAAGTGGTGATGGTTTGAGAATAGGAGAGCGTGCCAGGCAGTGAGAAAAGAGTAGTAAAGAGTTATGTGTTTTGTTTAGCATTGATGCTCTCCATTTGCATACCAATGCCATCCAAGGTCCCCAGCCCTCAAAATAGATGAACCACTTTGTGTGGCTTACATGAAATCACTGGGTGAAAATGCAGAGGATACAACCCATCCCCAAATAGAGGAGGGATTCAAAGACAAAACTGCCAGGTCATCTTTATTAGAAAGGACAACAGAACCTGGGGTGACAGAGTATCTACCAGTCTGTGGACTTTGCAGGTTTTTACAAGTCACATCAAATGGAATTACTCACATCTTGCTTGCAACAGAATCATCATGTTTTATAGATTTCAAGGGAAAAGCAGGTCATAATGTAAGCTTTTTTTTCCTTTTGAGTGCAGTAACACCCCAATTTTACATGGATTGTAAGTGCATGTGTTTGAATGTGGGGATCCCTTGAAATACCTACCCTGCTTCTCTATAGTTGAACAAGGGGCACAGACAATCTTGGGTGGGGATGAACTAATCCACTCCAGCAATTATGCCCAAATCAAAGAATAAGAGAGAGGTGACTTGCAGTTAACAGGGCAGTGGCATTTCCTAATGCTAGCCACGCTTGGCACTTTGCATAAGCTGTCACTGCTGTGTCATTGAAACGTTGTCTCAGTACACTCACAGTTAATGAGGAGTGCCAGGAAGGGGGTGAGTTCTTACTCTAGATCTGATAATTTCCTATCCCTAGCTTATCCAGCAGGCCTCAGTTGCATATGTTATATGTTGTTGATGAAAAGTGACTTAAAAAAGACTCAGTAATCTGCCATTGGAGTAAGATTTATATTTTCATTCAGCCATTCCTAGACTTGAGCTCTGGTTGACTTTACAGCTATTGATTTGTAGTTGTTGGCTGGAGAACTGCATCTACATTCAATGCTGTTGCTCCTGCAGGTATTATCTATTGAGTTTTAGATATTTTTGTAGAGGATATAGATTAAAGGAGTGAGTCAAATATTTACTTCCTTAGGCAGGACCCAATGAAGCTCTGCCAACAGTCTTTTTAAATTAATTAATTTATTTGTGTGTGTGTGTGTGTGTGTGTGTGTGTGTGTGTGTGTGTGTGTGTGTGTTTGTGTGTGTGTATGGGCAAACCAGGGCCTCTTGCCTCTGTAGACAAACACCAAACACTTGTATCACTTTTTGCATCTGGCTTCCTGGGGAATCGAAGTGAGGATGGCTGGCTTTAAAGGCAAGCAAGTGCCTTTAACCACTGAGGAGTCTTTCTAGCCCCTCTGCCATTGTTTTTCACCTAATAATTTTAGCAGTATCACTTTGAAAATGCCAATCGAATTTTTCATGTCTCTTTCTGGGAGTCATGTAGTGCCCTTTGGAGCAATGGCTGTCATTTTGTTTTATTTTGCAATGCTGGGGATTGAACCTAGGATCTTGTGCTTTCTCTATACCACTGAGCTATATCCCCAGCTCTTTAGAGTTATATTATATTTTTAAGCTGGCAAGGTTCTGATTATAATGCATTTTATTACACGCATATTTCTTTGTATATTTTTTCAGAAAATTCAACAGAACTTTACTTTTATGTGACCTATTTTCTATTTTACCCACTTTCCTTTTATGCTCACAGTTTATTAGGTCTAGCTTTAAAAATATTGAGCTAGGGATATAACTCAGTAGTAGAGTATTTGCCTCATATGTGGAATGCTCTTGGTGCAATCCCGGGTAGGTAGGTAAGTAAGTAGGTGTGAGGGATGTGTGTGTGTGTGTGTGTGTGTGTGTGTGTGTGTGTGTGTGTGTGTGTGTGTATTTGGCTTTATTGATGTATAATTTACTTATTCAATTAGTCTATTTGAAAGTGTACAGTTGAATGGTGTGTAGTATATTTAGAGTTGCGCATTCATCACCACAATCAATTTTAGTGTTTTCATCCCCTCTATAGAAAAAAGAAAAGAACCTTATGAATGGGAAATGGATCAGTCATTAACCTGTAATGCACATATTTGTAAAGGCTTGTCAAGCCTGTCTAGAAGTTCACTGTTTCTTCTGTTTCATATCTTGCAACATATAGCATGGTCTAAAGGTGAAGGATGAAAGAATTAGAAATTCTTTTGAGATTTTCTAGTTGCATCTCCTAGTTATACAGGGGAGATATTGGAAATCAGAGAAGTGATACAGCTTTCCACCCAAAATCACATTGGTAGTGACTGAGCAAGGACTGGAATTCTGGTCTCACTCCATTACTCATCCGAACTCTTTAGGTGAGTATTCATTGCCCAGGAGCTGTGTTGTTGCAGTTATTTTCATGTTTCTGGGACAACACACTTGACCAAAAACAGGTGATTGGAAGAATGTTTTTATTTTGGTTTACAGTTTTGTGATAGCAGGAAAAAGATGGTAGAGCAGAGCCTGAACATCACCTCCTGACCAACATCAGGTGGGAAATAGTAACAGGAGAGTGAGCCAAGCTCTAGCCAGGGGGAGCTGGCTAAAATACCCCTCATCCTATCCCCAACAATGCACCTCCTCCAGCAAAGTTTCACCTCCCAAATTGCCATCAGCTTGGAACTAAGCATTTAAAACACATGAGTTTATGGGGGACATCTGATTCAAACCACCACATGTGCAAAGGGTGATGCTAAGCTTTTTTGTGTCTCTTCTTTGATAGAACCCCGTCACAGGGCTTTTGTCAGCCAGCCATGACCAGAAGGATGCCTGGGTGCGGGACAACATCTATAGCATTCTGGCTGTGTGGGGCCTGGGCATGGCCTACCGCAAGAATGCTGACCGTGATGAGGATAAGGCTAAGGCCTATGAGTTGGAGCAGGTAATGATGACTGGCAGCTATGTTTTGGCTCCTCAACACCTTTTGCTGATGGTTTCAACTTCACATTTATGTCTCCATTTGTCATAAAACAATGGCAACATCAGAAAACACACTAAGTGAAAAACAAAAACACCCAAATTTCTATCTTAAAGTGTTGATTTCCCTAACTGGCTACATTTCTCTCCTATATGCTCTATCAAGTGTGTGCATATGTAGGTACAAGACATCATCATAAACTCATATGATGATGTATCACTATGTACTCATTGCACGTCAGCCCCTCCCCTTGGGTATTGCAAGCAAAAAAAAAACAGTTAGTGCATAGAGCTAACCATTTCAAAGTTTGTACTTTCTTTTGAGAGTAGCCACTTCAAAGAATATTTATCCAAACATCATTGTCACTGCTTAAAACACTTTGGAAACTTCCCTTCAAAATATCTTTCTAGTTTGAACCAGGAATCCTGCTAATTCATGATCACCTGTTAGAGTTAAATGAAATTGGCATTATCCAATTTTTGTGCCTATGTTATTTTACTATACAGTACAATGAAGTCCTTTTGTTAAAAGTTTTCCAAAATCAAAGGATAAATGTTGCTCAGTGGTAAAGTACTTTTTTGGCATGCTGGAGACCCTAAGTTCAATCCACAATACCAGAAAAAAAAGTTTTCCAAAATCAGAAATCAAAATACCCAGTAAAACAAAAAATATGCCATTGTTAAGTTTGGGAAAAAATATTCCATTCTTTAGTACGGGGGGTATTTACCAAACATTTTCAGTAATAGTGTTCAGCTTGGGAACCCTGAAGTATAGAAATATAGTTCTCTTGGCATGAAAGACTTTCAGATTTATACTTAAAAAGATATAATTTAAGGGGTAGGGATCGAACTCGGGGCCTTATACAACCTAGGCACACATTCTACCACTGAGTTACACCCTCAGCCATAGGATTTATCTTTAATTCATTCATTCATGGGTTGCCTTCAAAGACAGTGGATTGTCAGTTCTGGTAAGAATTCTTCTAGCCTAGGTGATACTTGTTTATATTAACCAAAATGGGCATGAGTGACAGGCAACGAGAAGCTTTGACAGCCATGAGAAGGGACCAAAGTTTGGATTTGATCAGGTATGCTAAGTATGAAGTGATGAAATCACTCAGTCTTTGAGGTAAGGCAAGTTTTAAAAAATGCAAATAGCAGGGCTGGAGAGATTTCCCAGTGGTTAAAGGCACTTGCTTGCAAAGCACAACTGCACAGGATTGATTCCCAATACCCACATAAAGCCAGATGCACAAAAAGGCACATGCGTCTGGAGTTTGTTTGCAGTGGCAAGAAGCCTTGGCACACCCATTCTCTCTCTCTTTCTCTTTCTCTCTCTCTCTCTCCCTCTCTCCGTCCCTCTCTTCCTGAAAATAAACAAAAATGTATATTAAAAATTGCAAATAGCGAGCATTGACTGCTCCTCCAAGAAGATGGATGAGTCTTACACAAGTGAATTATCATCTGCTGATATAATAATTTGATGTCAGTGTCTTACAAATCTTCTGCCGTAGTCAGCCACACACTGCTGTGATGAATCTCCAAACCAGGCACAATTTTGGGGAGGAAAGTATATTTTGAAGTAACCGACCCAGGGGAAGTTAAGGGAAAAGGTTGGCCCCCTTTCACAGATGAAAGCAGAGACAGAGACAGCACCTCCAAAAGCCAGCACACTGTAACACTGTAACTCACAAATAGTAGAACTGCCAGACTTGGGTTCCAGCTGCTGTTTTGCATACGTATCCCTAGTATTTTACATCCAATTTGAAATACCGCAGGGCTAGACCCCAGGAAGCCAGGCCAAAGTGACACCTCCTCCAGCCAGAGAGCTAGAGACAATTCACAATTATAATAAACCTTTGATTCTTTTGGGGGACATCTATTCAAAACTACCACATCTTCCATCACCTTTTGAGGCAAAATCAAAGTAAAACGGTGTCCATGTATGCATATATACCCCCCACACACACCTACCTGGATTGGGCTAAGAGCGACTAGATTTGTTGCTCCTTTTAAAACAATAGTGAGATCCAAAGATCACTGTTTCATATTTAATACCTGTTACTATTTAATGAACAGGGAACATCTCTGTTGATTATGAAAATTAATTATCACTAAGAATCTTCCAGTGATACTCAATAGAGGCACTGCATTTTGGACTCTGGAGGTATAGTCCTTCATTGTGGGAGACTATTCCATGTATTATGGGACATTTAGGGTCTATGGTCCCTACTCACCAAATGCTAGCAGCCCCCACTCAGTCATCATACTGATTCAAATGACTCTACTAATACATTTCTATATGCTTCCCCACTCCTGGGGGATGGCAGTATCACCCCCCAATTGGGAACCACTATATTTCTTTCTAATGAAAAAAAACTTGTTTGATGAAAAGTCACTTGACAAATGTTTCACTGTATATATTGTAAGAAGTGTTAATTATAACAATGTTAATTTTGTAATTGAATTGTTTTCTGACAACAGAGTTTTTGATATAAAATGGGATTATAAGATTTTTAGAGATAGAAGGATCTGACTTCCAGGCTTCACTACCATAAATTTTTGGGTCTTTCACTATGCTGTCTCCTATACATCTTGGCACAGTCTGAGAGAGGCTATGCTCATGCTCATTTTTAGAAACTTCTTTCAGTCAGTGGTATCTGATTGTTTGGGTTCTGTCTTTCTCCACTCTTTGCCAGCTGGGAGAATTGAGCAATGTTACTTCATCTCTCTTAGGCTCATGTTCCTCATGTATAGAGTGGGGTGAAAATAGCACCCATCTCATAAAGCTGGTACAGAAATTCAAAATAATGTGTCAGTGCTTAAATGTCATGTCTAATTGATTAATGTAGCATTATTATTGTTATTTATAATGATGACGCTAATAGTAATGAGTTGTAATACATCATATTGTTATGAAATCTTGGCTGCTACTTGCATTTTGTAAGAACTTTGCTCAATAGTTCAATAATGGTGTCACAAATGGCTGCTTTGGCAAAACATCATTACTTTTAGACAGGCATGGTAGTCTTAATTCATTTTAGTATAAGAAAAATAAATTACTAAGAAATATAACATCAAGCTCCAGAGTACTAGGCTTATAAAAATTGTATTTCAGGGGGCTTTACCTCCTCCTGCCTTCTCATGGGCAGGAGCTCTTCATACTCTCTCCTCCTTTTAATCTAATAATGTTTCTTTAAACTTAAAAAAATGTATGTCAGTGGGGAGTCACTGAATTTCAGCGCCTGGAGATGCCCTCCTATACAGACCTCTGTCAAGATTTTTAATTCTTTGAGATAGAGTGGAAAATGTCAATAAGATGAGCAATCATTATGCTTGTGTATGGGCTAAGGAGATGGCTCAGTTGATAAAGCACTTACTGTGCAAGTGTGAGGATACAAGTTTTGATCCCCAGCACATATGTAAATGCCTAGTGTGGCAGCACATGTCTGTAATCCCAGAAGGAGGAAACAGAAGGGTTCTCAGAGGAGGAAACAGAAGGGTTCTCAAAACAAGCTTGCTAGCTAGACTAGCCAAATCAGTGAGCTCTAGGTTCAGTGAGAGACCCTTCCTCAAAAAATAAGGTGTAGAGCAATTAAGGAAGACACCTGATGTCAACCTCTGGCCTCTATGTACATGCAAACATTTGTGCACACATATTTATACAAACATTTGTGCCCATACACATGAACATGCATATACATACATATGTATATACACACATGCATATATAGAGACACACATGTATACCACATACACATGAAAAAAGATGCTCACGTGTGATTGGAATCTGCCTTTTCTGGAAAGTACTGAGCAACATTGTTTTACTGGCCACCTATGGTTAAGCAAATAGTTTTCTGGATGCAAGGAATCTGGGCTATGATATATGATATATATGATGCTGCTTTATTTCAACAGAATGTGGTAAAGCTAATGCGAGGCCTTCTCCAGTGCATGATGAGACAGGTAAGTGGAATGTGACAAATTTGTGCCTGCATAGCATCAGACTGGACATTTTTGTGTCATTTTAAGTTGTGACACCGTTATCATACTTAGCACAGTTTGAACTTTTCTTCCTAAGAAGAAACTGAAAATATTTTGTTTACTTTCTCTTTTTAAAATTATCCTCAATAATTTTATTATACTATAGAACCATGGTCTCAATGGATTCTAGAACTGTCTTTTGAAGTTATATCTGTGAAAGGAGAACATGTTTTAAAACCATTGCAAGAAAACAAAATTTTAAAGCAGTTTCTAGAAAGCCATGTACTATTACTTATTCTGTCAAGTTTATAAAAGGGTGAACTTTTATTTGAGGCCTTTGAGATTAAATGGATAAATTTTTCTTAATTTGACATTATTATTATTTACTGATAAATAAAGAAATTTGGGTAAATAAATCAATTCATTTGAGTATGTACAATATACAGACCCTTGTGCCAAGATCTGAACAAATACATAGATAAATGTCATTCAGAGATATTGTGCAACATTGGGAGATGAGAAGTTGAAATTTAAACAGGTCTTCTTTCTTACCTCCCTCTGTCCGTAAGTATCTACCACATGTCATTCTTGGAAATCTATGGACAAGGACATCCATGTAGAGCTTGCTAAAATGCCCTGGGATGTAGCATTTCCAGTAAATGGGTGGGAAGAAACCCCAGCATAACCCCTATGTGTAGTTCTCATTAGCAGCTGCCTCCCATTCTTCTGGTTCCCAGAGGTAGCAGATAAGTGATCTTAGCCCTGGACATGACCTCTGCCAGCTCTGAACCTGTGTAGCTATGTGGAGCTGACTTGCTTTCTCTCTTAGGTGGACAAAGTAGAGAAATTCAAGCACACTCAGAGTACGAAAGACAGTCTACATGCCAAATATAACAGTGCCTCCTGCAGCACCGTGGTGGGTGATGACCAGTGGGGCCACCTCCAAGTGGATGCTACCTCCCTCTTCCTTCTATTCCTGGCCCAGATGACTGCCTCAGGTGAGCCAAGGCATCTGGATCTATTATACAGGCAATGGCAATCCAGAAACAGTGGGAGTCCATTTGTGCTACTATAACAAAATATCTGAGGTTGGGCAATTTATGGAAAAGTTTATTCTCTTGTAATTCTAATGGCTGGGAAGATCAAGATCAAGGCACTGATTGGTTCCCTCTTCTGGTGAGGTTTGTCTCCTCTGAAAGAGAAGAAAGTTGTGTTCTCATAGAAGACTTATTTTAAATGTGCTCACTATAGGTATTTTGGGAAATATAAGAAAATGTAAAGAAAAAATACTGCCTTTTGTCATTTGGGTATGTCTCCATGGAGACTTTTCAATATATTTTATTACATTTTAAATGTCATATTACATATAAAAACATAACTTATTTGTTTTGGTTTTTTTATTGTCCATAATGAGTTACATTGTTTAATGGGCCAACAATGATTTTGTTATCCCCAATTCCTCATTGCCCCCCTCCCCATCCCCAGTCAGCTGGATATCCTCCTCTGTGGGCCGTCTGGATCAGTCTTTGTGGTAGGGGACCATGGATACCCTAGTATTCAGCCAGGTTTTCCTGACCCAAGTGTGTTGTCATTGAGGGGTGCCATGCCTCTGATATTCTCCCCCACCACGGCTCTTACAATCTTTCCACCCCTTCTTGAACTCATTTCCCTGAGTCGTGGTGGGTGAGTATTAATTAAGGCTGTTTTAATGTTGTGAGCTTAGGAGTTTTTGTGACGAGAATCGTTGGTTTCTGTCTCACTGGCTTATCCTGTGTTGATTGAATGGCTGTGGCTGTGGGTCCCTTGTT
>PVHP010009494.1:0-50284 GCA_004024765.1 Zapus hudsonius | reverse complement strand
GTTGTGATACAGATATTGAAGGCCACTGAAAATGAACAGGTGTTCCAAAAATGATATTGGAAGAACAAAGATTATACAATGTTCATGAGATGCTAGAAAAGAAGCAGGTCTATGTTCACACCACCCTGAATGCACCCAATCTCGTCTGCTAGAAAACAAACAGAAACTTGTTAGTGGAAGTCCCTATGTGTATGTCAGGCTAGAGGAACGTGCTCAGGGTGGTATCCTGTGAGACAGTTTCTTCCTCTTGGAAGGTTTTTAATCTCTTCTTGAATAACTACTGTCTCCCTCGAATATTAGTGGAAGTGTCTCCTTCCATATAACCTTTCAATGAGTGCTGGAGGATTGGCACAAGCTTGTCAGCTTTAAACAACAGAAATTTATTATCTTGGCATTCTAGCAGACAAAAGCCAAACAGGGCTCCCACTGGGCTAAAATCAAGGTATTGGTAGCAGAGCTGTGTTCTTGCTTATGCTCTGGGGGAGAGCCTACTTTCTTTCTTTCTTTCTTTTTTCTTCTTTCTTTCTTTTCTTTCCTTACTCCCTTCTTTCTTTTTTCTTTCTTTCCTCCTTTCTTTCTCTCTCTTTCTTTTTTTCTTTCTTTCTTTCCTTCTTTCTTTTCCTTCCTTCCTTCCTTCCTGTCTTTCTTTTTCCAGCACCCTTGACTCAGAATCCCATTGCTTCACCTTTCTGGTCATCCTCCCTCCTGTCTGACCTCTACTCCTGTAGTTCATTTTCTCCCTCCAACCCTAACCCTACTGCCTCCCAATTAGGATCCTCATGATTACAAAATCTCCCCAGAACAAAATCCTTAAAATTGCGTATGTAAAGTCCCCCGTGTCATCTAAGGAAACACCCACAAGATGCAGCCATTAGAAGTCTACTATAATCCCAGAATTTCAGGTTCATTCTAAGTTCTGTATCAAATTCAAATTAGCCTGGGCTACATGAAACCCTGTCTCCACAAAATAAACAAACAAAAAATCAAAAACAAAACAGAGAGGGAGAAAGACAGAGTCCAGGACAGACAGAAGAAGAGGAACAGAGAGAGATAGGAGATGGGGCACAGACCCAGACATCAGTACGCATGCACCTTTAATTTTCACATGACCACTTTTCATTTGACTATGCTTAGTCTTATAATTGTTTTCTTACCTTTTGAGGTCGAATCAGTTCCCTTTCTCTGGGTCCCATAACCATCAGTCTAGGACAATTCTCATATTTCTCATATGGGAATTTTGAGAACTACTGAGAATGTACAATCTTTCTACTCTTAGTATTATGCTTCTAGTGACAAAATTGGGCATTTCATCTATGCAGAGACAAGCCTTGAATCCTTTGTTTTTCCTACTGTTCAAAGGAAGAGATATTGTACTGCCGGTGTATTAGGGAGCTGAAGTTAGAGACAGATACTTGGTCCACATCGTCATTCTTCCTCCTGCCCCAGCACCCACATAAAAGCTGGGAATATTACTGAGTACCTGCATTCTCAGAGCAGGAATGGTAGAGACAGGAGGATCCCTGGAGCTTGCAGGATAGCTAGTCTAGTCTCATGGGATTCAGTGAGAGACCATGTCTCAAAAAATAAGGTAAAAAGCCATAGAGGAAAATACTCAACATTGACCTCTGCCCTCCACACGCATGCTCACACCCATACATGCTTCCCCATACACTCATGTGCACCCACACATCTACAAATATGCATACACTTGCACACCTCAGTGATGCATATCAAAAAAGAAAATGAATGACAGGCATGTGATCATTGAAACTTTCATTATATTACTTTGCACTTCTAAATTTAATATGAAGTGTTAGAGATGGTTCCTTGTCATAGGCCCACATGACAAAAACCACAGCTCAACTCACATAGCAGATCATCAACGCTTCCTGGCTTTTATTCCATCAAAATTGTCTGTATTCATTTAAGCACAATAGTTTGAAGAAGTCTAGTAGGGTGGGAAAATGTTGTGTTTCAAAACAATAAGAATATGGGGCTGGAGAGATGGCTCAGCGGATAAGGCACTTGCCTCCAGTGCCTAAGGCCCTGGGTTCAATTCCCCAGGACCCACATAAGCTAGACCCACAAGGTGGTGGCCCTGGTGTTCTCTCTCTGTCTCTCACTCTCCGTCTCTCTCTGTATCTCTGCTTGAAAATGAATAAAGAAAATATATTTAAAAAAGAAAAACCAAAATAAATTTTAAAAAATACGAATATGATATTTATTCCAATTTGTGTCAATAATCTTAATTCATTCAGACCCTCCTCCTCAAGCTTACTACATCACAAGACTAAATAAAAATAGATGAAAGACTGACAATGTTGTGATGCATAGAATTTCAGAAAAGAAATAATCATAGGTTTTTACTAGCTCTGAGGCTTCAACTTAAGTTGATTCTTCTGCCTAAATAAATAAATAATCACTTTTAAATATAATAAGTTTTCAAATACACTCATGGAACCTTAAGGCTAACTGGGGGCAATAGCTTCCAACCTAATGGCTGTTTATATGGGTTGACCATTTTATTGCCACACTGTGGCATTGTGGTATCTCATTTCCTAGGGTCTTCCTGTACTGCTCATGTATTTCCCAGGCCAATTGAGCTTTTCCACCCCAATGAGTAGAATAGAAACTGTGGATTCATCTTCTCCTCTCACAAGTGAAGCAAGAGCAGAGGCTAGAAGCAGATCAGCTGTTCCAAGTTCCTCAAACAAGTTTTACTTTTGCAAAAACGAGCCCTCTTTACTTCCTATGTGCTGGGAGCTGGGCCCTGAGCAACATGAACGGCAGCCACATTTGTTGTCATTTTTTAAATATGTGGGAAAAAAGCCAGATATCCACCATGTACTACCTTAACCAAGATGCCAAATTATCTAACTTGTTTCTCCAGGCAAGCAGTCCGACAACAGGGACAGCCCCCAGGAGCCAGTCGAGGTTGTCTGTCTGTCCATCAACTCAGGACATCTGCAGGTAAGTGCTGAGCACATACTCCTATTTGATATTTGTTTTAGATGAGCGTTTTGTGTCTTTGTTTTCTATTCTGAGACCGGGATGGCTCTCGCTTCTGCTTGACGTTCTCCATGGACAGTTGATTTTTTTCCTGGCTTAGATTTCCTCCCTGTAGTTTTCCTTCAGCTAATCATTATTTACCAACTTCTGACCATGCTGTCATTTCATCATTCTCTCTCTCTTTCTCTCTATTTTTCCATGACTTTCCTCTCCATTCCCATTCCTTTGCCTGCTGCTTTGTCTAGATCTGCCACCTTGCATGACATGTCAGAAGATTCATTTGAGTACTGTACCCCTGTCATGGTGCTGAGTCCTGCTAGGAAGGAGTCTGGTAAGAAACCAGTCAAACAGAAGCCTCGGAGGAGGAGAAAGGCCTCTGAGAGATACGAACATTCAGAAGAGCAAGGGGCAAAAAGTGACTTTCGTCTCCAGATCTCCAGCTCCAGGTGGAGGGAACTTCGCCAAGATTCCTCAGAGTCCTCTTCCACAGATGAGAGTCATTGGATTCAGGCCAGAAAGCGAGCCCAGGTTAAATTCAGACTGTCACGAAGAAGGAGAGACAACAGAAAACCATGTGGGAGCTTGGCAGGGTCTTCCACGAATAGAATTGAACTTGATCTGGGATCCAAAGATCCAAATCAGCCAGTGCAGATGGAATGTGAAAACTGTTCTTTAAACGTCCACAGAGGGGAGATCATAAGGTACCAGGATTGCAGTCCTGCCCTGCCAGGGGGGTCCTTGGAGCTGAAGAGACCTTTAAGGAACCAGGAGGGAAGCAAAAGCAGATACCGCCACCGAGGTTCTCAGCCCTTGCCTCTGCTCAGGCAAAATGCAACCATCAAGAAAAAAATTTCAGAAACAGATTCCAGCACTGAGATGCTGGCTGGTACAGAAGGTGACAAGTCTGTGGATGACACACGTCTCCAGGGAAATAACTCTACTCACAAGCTCCCTGCGGCCTCTGATGATGGGTCTGATAATTTAGAAGTGTGCAGGTCAGTAGCTACAGAGAAAGACTAGCTGTCACCCAGATATAGTTCTTCCTGTTTTCCCTGCTGTGTGTGGCAGGTGTGTGTTTGTGAACTTCCTTCAACAGAAACATTTGTCCATTCTGTTATTTGACTGTAAACAGGTGATCAAGTGAAAAAAATGCAAGGATAATTAGTAAGTACTGCTGGGTCTGAAAGCTGTTGACTAGATTTCCTCTTCCTTTCCTCTTAGTTAAATAATGATATTTTGGAGAAGGGATTGACCAGGCAATTGAGTCTTGTGTGAATTCCAGTCAAGAACATAATGGTGAAGGTAGAGACAGATGCTTGGTATCTGGAATTGTTCGGTGTGAATTTGATGAAGATATTCAAGGATTGGGATTTATTTATTTTTTATTTTATTTATTCATTTTCAAGCAGAGAGAGAGAGAGAGAGAGAGAGAGAGAGAGAGAGAGAGAGAGAGAGAAAACCAGGGCCTCCACCTTGTGGTTCTGGCTTATGTGGGTACTGGGGAATTGAACCCAGAGCCTTAGGCACTGGAGGCAAGTGCCTTAACAGCTGAGCCATCTCTCCAGCCCCAAAGATTGAGATTTTTAAGATCAGAACTTTGCATTAGGGAAAAAACTCTTTCCTCTTCTGTTGGCTGTAATTTGTTCTTCAACTGTCTGACTCAGCAGGGTAACTCAAGACCGAAAGGACAGGGACACAGGTCATGGACATGACAGTGATAACTAGAGCCTCTAGGGACAGCCACCGCCTTTGCTTTACTGGTAATCATGCATTCAAGATTTTAATATGTGTACATTTCATGGCACTCAGACTTTTTTTTGTACTTTTTAACCCCAACACCTATTTTTTTCAAGGTAACTTAATGTTAAAAAGAATTAGAGGACTATCCATGATAGTTGATATAAAAATAACATAAGAAAATATTAATTTTTAATATGATGCTCAATTATCTAAGTTGTACTTTTGGGACTTTTTTTGTACTTTTTAACCCCAACACCTATTTTTTTCAAGGTAACTTAATGTTAAAAAGAATTAGAGGACTATCCATGATAGTTGATATAAAAATAACATAAGAAAATATTAATTTTTAATATGATGCTCAATTATCCAAGTTGTTTGAATGATATCTGGAAGCCATTGTGGATTTTTGTTGCATAATGCTTGATTGTTTGGAATTCTTTCTTTAATTTGAAGCTACTTAATATATTACATGCACATTTCATGTGAATTGCATGACCTAGATAATGTAGTCCACATCCATTCAGGACCAAAGCAAGAAGTAAGGTCTGGATGTGAATAATATTAGAATGGCTTGTCCTCTGAAAGTTTTATGAGCTAGTTACTCATAAACTTTTCATTCATTCAAATGAGTATCTGTTATGCATCAACATTTATTCAAGCCATTGAAAATTTGGATAGTTTGTGATATGATAGAGTTTATCATCTCATGGGAAATATAGACACAAAACCAGTATTTCATAGTTAATCTATGCTTGCAGTCATTATGAGGGAATACTACTCTGGGAATTGCTAAAGAGCTTCCCAGGAAGTGATAAGCAAAGACAGGATCAGAGGAGAACAGCAATTGATGAAGGAAACAGGAAGAGCATTTGTGCAAAAGATCCATTCACAGGAAACAGAGGCAGGAGGAGGCACAGTGGTCCAGGGAACTGAAAACCTGTTGTTGTGGCCAGGGTGTGGTGACTGAGGGAAGTGGGTGGTGGTGTGGAACAGTTCCGACTATAGTGGGCCTTAAAACATGCTGGGGCATTCCAAAGAGATTTAAAAAGTAAAGTGACACCATTAGAATTATAGTCACACGTAATTTTTATAATCCTTGGAGTATGGTTTAGATGTGGTTTTCCTGCTAGCTTATATTATTTCTGACATAAAATAAGAATGCCACCACCCTTGCAACCACCTCTTGTCATTTCCCAAATCTATTTCTTTTTTTAAATATTCTATTTATTCATTTTCAAGCAGATATACATACATACGTATATATATATATATATATATATATATATATATATATATATATATATATATATATATATATATATATATATATATATATATATATATATATATATATATATATATATGTATATATTATATATATATATATATATATATATATGTATGTATATATATATATATATATATATATAGAGAGAGAGAGAGAGAGAGACAGGGCCACCTCCTTGTGGGTCTGGCTTATGTGGGTCCTGGGGAATTGAACCCGGGGCCTTAGGCACTGGAGGCAAGTGCCTTAACCACTGAGCCATCTCTCCAGCCCTCCCAAATCTATTTCTAACATTCCTTAATAAAAGATGCTCCAATAACCTTTAGATTTAATGGTAATTGTAGAAAAAAGTAATGCTTACAGTTAAAATCACAACGACCAGTTCTCGTACCTTCCAAGTACTGATCTGAAGGAGCATTTTCAAAGACAAAATAGTTAACTCAGACTTCTACCAATGATGGTGAAATCAAAGGAACTATGAGGATTATTTCCTGCTGTGCATGTCTATCAAAGTATACCATCTATAAAGCTGCTATGGGCAGAGAATTATACTAGAGGCTGAAGGTTAAAAGATGGTGAAAGACTTTATCTGGTATCTAAGCAGGAGCAAAATAAATACATACCTCTAAAGACAAAAGCTTGACGCCGGACAGTAAAACCAGGGATATTGCAGGAATTTGAAGAAAGAAAACATTCTCCATTTTTGGTTTGATACAGAAATCCCTTAGGAATATGTGGACCTAAATCTAAGTAAATTAAAATGTAGATTGGCAGAGATGCATAAATGACATTTCTGATATCTAAGTCATGAGAAATATACCCTTGGGTCAGACAAGGATGAAAACCAGACGCTGTACATTTAAGATTGTGTGAATTTGTTTAGCTAGGTTGGAAAGTTCACATAGGTTAATAACAACAATTTTAAGACAATTTTGAAGAAAATATAGTATCATTCTAAGTTATTTAACTCTGTTCTCTAAGTCTGGGTTTCCAAATGGTCTCAAAAAAACCTGTTGAATTTCAAGCTTTTTGCCTTAAAAGCTGAAGGCTCTCAGTGGGATTTTTCTACCTTTTGACCATCTTCAACCAGAGAATGTTCATGGTTATCTATTTTAAACATCTCTGTGTGATATTCTTTTTTTCTTTTGTGTGCATATATGTGTGTGTCATATGTGCAGTGTGATGTGTGTCTGTGGCATGTACAGCTGTATGTGCAGATGTGGATGCCCTGTGTATGGTGGCCAGAGATCTCCAGGTGTCCTGCTCTTTTGTTTATCCACACATTTCCTTGAGGCAAGGTCTCTCACTGAACCCAGAGCTGCTGCTTGCAGTCAAACTGGTTGACCAGCAATCGCCAGCAGTTCTCTGGTTTCTTTTTCCCAAGGCATTGGGCACAAATGTGGCTGTGTCTTACAGATATGTCTGACCACACCCAGCTTGTTATACAGGTGTTAAGAAACAAATTTAGGGCAAATCAGGCCTTCCAAGTTCCTCACGTTTGTGTGTCATGAGGCTCTTACCTGATGTATCTCCCCAGCAGTGATATTCTTTTTTTTTTTTTCATTTTAGTTTTTTTAAGATAGGGTCTCACTCTAGTCCAGGCTGGCCTGGAATTCACTATGTAGTCTCAGGGTAGCCTTGAACTCAAGGCTCCTCCTACCTCTGCCTCCCAAGTGCTGGGATTAAAGGTGTGCGCCACCACATCTGGCTCCATGATATTCTTTTAAATCATAAAAAGGAGGGGTAGGGGAGATGGCTAAACAGTTAAAAGTGCTTTTTTGCAAAGCCCACCAGCCTGGGTTCAATTCTCCAGCTCCCACCGTCAAGCCAGACACAAAAATTGGCACATGTGTCTGTCATTTATTTGCAGTGGCAAGTGACCTTGGTGTGCTCATACCCAAATATACACACATACATGTGCAAATAAATAAGTTAAAATATGTTTAAATACTATAATATTTCATTGCAAGTAATGATAATAACAATAATAGGGGTAATCTTTTGCTAAAGAACATAGGCTTGATGCAGAATTCTGTACAGAGAAGCTAACCACTACTCTGAGGATGGGCTGACAAAACCCCCTACTGAGAGACAAGTGGGATACAGTGATAAAGGGCAGGGAAGGAGCCTTCCAGCATCTTAGTAGTTGGATTAGGTGAGAGCATGAGACAGTGGACATGAGGAACACACCAACCTTGGAACCTGGAAAGCAGGTGATCCTCATGTCATTGGCAAATACAGGAGAGATGGGAGGCCAGTGCACTTGAGAAAGACATCATGAGTTCAATGACAGGTGGGCTGTTCGTGATTCCAATGACATTCCAGTGTCATCAGTTCAGCAGTCAGTGTGACATGTTATAGAAACTCAAGAAAGCAATGGCTCAGTATAATTTTCTAATTATAGGTGAAGTATACACAGTGCAATATCAAATAATTCCATGTATATTGTAATTGCATATATATGTATGTATACATACTAAATATATATACATATAGTAAAGACATACATATATCCATATATGTATGTATTTATATATGCATGGATATATGCATGGATATATATGTGTGTATATATGCATGTACACATTAGGGTAATGCAATGCATTAATACAGAGAAATCTCTATTAGGCATGGAAGACCTTCTCAAAGCATTAGAATACAGAGATTTGAGAATCACTTTCAGCCTGGGAATCAAGTTAAATCTCTACAAGAGAGCCTGTGTAGAAGAGAGCCTGCAGATGGAACGCAGGTACCACAGCCCCCTGCCTAGGGAGGGAAGATGATCGTGGGAGAAACAGCAGCTGCCTGTGAACTTGCACTCCTGCTCTTTCAGACATGGACAGGCAGCTTCTGTCTCAGCCATGACCACAAAGCAGAAGAAGCTCCTGAGCCTTCTTCCTTTTCTGTTCCTGGCATGTCATCCCCACAGGGACACTATATCCTCTTTCACACCCTCGCCACAGCCTTATTCAGAACAAATGTACCTATTAGCCAACTTGGAAATTAAATCCCTATGTTATGATAACCATCTTACTGTGGCACTGGGAAAAACCTTTTGATTGCAAAAATTACATTTTTTAAAAAAGAACATGAATCAGATCACATTAGCTGCTCACTGAAACTTTTCAGTGGTCCCCAAAGAACTCTCAACGGAAAGTGGACGATCTGTAATGAGTTCCAAGTCCCCATGTGATGTCAGCATGAGTAGTGCCTAATCCCTGTCACTAATGATGACCTTCCCATGCCACTCTGCTCCCAGTTCCAAAGAAATGCCAGCTCTGCACTTTCCATGACCTACGCTAACTACACACCGACCCTTCCACCCCCTCGGGACTCATTGTTAGTCATTATTTCTCAGTGAAAATGTCATTTCTTTAGAGACACTTCCTCTCAGTATTCATGACCAAAACATAATCCTTTTTTTACTATTTTATTCATCATTGAATATATTTTACTTTTATTAATTTTTAGTTAGCATGCTAAATAATGGCCTTCACTTCAGACATATATCACTGTACTTTGCTCGTGTTCACCTCCCATTTTTTCTGAGCCCCTCTTGCTGGTCCCCTTCCTCAAGTGACATCTCTGCCTTCTGCTTCCATGACATATGTGTGCATGTGGGTTTGACGAAGACTAGATTCCGCATGTGAGAGAAAACATGTAACCTAGCTTTTAATCGTAAAAATGCAACTATTTTGTGATGAACTATCTTTTTTGTCACTGACATCCAAAATATCTCGAACAAGTCCTAGCAGACAGCACATGCTTAACTCACGGTTGCCAGAGGAACAAACTCCATGTCGGTTTCTTTTTATTTTTCTTTTGAGATCATTTGTTTTATTGAAGTTGACAGGTAATATAATACATGTCATTTGAGAAATAAGAGCTCGATGCACTCAGTGTGGTAACCTCACCTGCAATAGAACACAAAGATCTCTCTCCCCCCATGGTTCTAATGCCTTCATGGGTATCAAACGCAAGTACAGGATTTGTTAAAATAGAGAACACTAATTACCCTATAGTTCCCACACTCTGGGGTTCAGCCCATGGGTTTGGGTTTCTAGAATATTCCCAGGTGATTTTAATGCTTCTGACCAAGAAGCATTATTGATAAGCAGTGCTGTATGCTACAGTCTTCCCTAGGCTTTAGGTAGGAAGAATACGTAGGAAAAGAAAGCGAAAGGTTGATACTGGGAAGCTAAGTTTTAGATGATGTTCAGTTTTACATCATTTCTTTGAATGCTGACACAGTTCCATTCCCGGATTTCCCAATACCATGCCAGTACCCTATGGCTTTGTCACTAAAACCGGAGGCTGACAGAGTTCCATCTTTGTCAGGAATCCAGTTGTGAAGGTTTGGTTGTTGCTTCCATTCAACCCACCTCAATGACTGCCATTTTCTTCCGTGAGCCTCCAAGTTTCCCCAGTCTAATTTTTGACTCTGTGGTCCTCTCCTCTTGATGTGCCCAGGGTCAGTCTATATTTCTGTTTCCAGAAATTTCCTCTGATCTGTGCCATCTTTCTCATTCTTTACATTCCGTTCTGGCCCTTCTCTGCATTTCTCTCTCTCCTCACATACATTCAATTCATTTTTTTTTCTGTCTTAGGAATCAAACCTATGGATTTTCATGTGCTAGGAAAGCTATCCTATTCCAGTACATGTTTGAGTTAGGATTTCTGTACCAGACTACAATAGACAAAAAGATAATTTTAAGTAAGCTTAAACAAGAAAGGATATATTAAGCTGGATGTGATCAAAGATGTACGTAATACCAACACTCAGGAGGCTGAGGCAGAAAGATCATGAGTTCAAGACCAACCTGGGCTATACAGCAAGAACTTATCTCAAAAAAAGTAATAAAATAAAAAGAAGAAAAATATGTATTAACTACAGAAATGGTAAATCTGGGTATTTGGATGGTTTTAGGGACCCCAAGATACCCAAACACTGTGGGGGTCGCTCTCCTTCCTAGTTCATTGTTGTTTTCTTAAACTACAAACAAGCTTCCTGGATATTAAAGGGGGAAGAGGCAGTATGGATAGACAGAGCTTCGGGCTTACATTTTATTAGCAGTGGTTAAACAGAGAAGGGAAATGCTCCCAAGTGCTTGAATATAAACTCCCAGCAATGAGGCTCATTCCCTTGCCTTTGCTCATGTCAGTCACCCTAGGGGCATGGGGCGTTATACTTGGGTCACATCTTTGGGTCATAAGGCTGGATTTGAAATGCAGCTATCAGCAACCCCCCAGAATCTTATAAATTGGGAAAAGGACATTTCAACAGCTAAAAGAGCAAACGTGAAAAACTAATTATCAGCAAGGGAGAGCAGGAAAAAAATGGAATGCTCAATTACATCATCATGAAGTGTAATGCCTCCTTCTGGCTTTCTTTCTTCTCCAAATGCTCACATAGAAGCATGTTTCCATACTCAGCTTCTGTGCATGCTTCTTTCTGAAACTTTTCCAATCTAGGGTGGTCCACGTGATGTTTTCTTTATTGCAATTTCTTATCGTGAATACCATTCAATTGCCCCAACTTCACATGCATTCATTCTCTTCACTGTATCCTTTGAAGATTCTGGGTCATATCTTATATCTGTTTTGTGCCCCCTGCAATACTTGGAACAATTCTTGCATTGCTCAAACAACTTTTGAAAGTGCTTTCATAATCAGTGACTTGCACAAACACAGAATGATAGTGAGAACTGGGTGAGACACTGTAAAACAAGCAGGGAATACTGAATTTGGTCAATGGTTTCTCTGAAAATGAAAAAACCCAAAGATAGGTGATAACTTCCAATAATATTCTAGCTCGAAATTGGATTACTAGAGTTTGAGAATATACTTTTTAATACTATTTTGTATAATTTTATACATGCAGATATTCTCATTTATTTTTTAAAAGTTTATCTGCAAGCATAGAGAGACAAAGAGAATGTGAGAGAGAGAAAGAAAGAGAGAAAGAGACAGACAGACAGACAGACAGACAGACAGACAGAGACAGAGAAAATGGGCCTACCAGGGTCTGTAGCTGCTGCAAACAAATTCCAGATACATGCACCACTTTGTGCATGTGGCTTTGTGTGGATACTGGGGAATCAAATCCAGCTTGTTAGGCTTTGCAGGCAACTGCTTTAATCACTGAGCAATCTCTCCAGCCACAATATTATTTTTATCAAGAAAGATGTGTGTGGAAAATTGAGGGAAATTTTTAATGTCTATTTTTATTTGTTTCACTCTTGAAATTGTGGCAAATGGAAAGAAAAATTTTCTCAAGGATAAATTCAGAGCCAAAAGCTATTTTTAAATTTATTTATTTATTTGAGAAAGAGACAAAGAGAGAGAATGGGAGCCCCAGGACCTCCTGCTATTGAAAACAAACTCCAGAGGCATGCACCACTTTGTGCATCTGGATTTATGTGGGTACTGGGGAATCAAAACCAGGCCATTAGGCTTTGCAAGCAAGCATCTTTAACCATTAAACTATCTCTCCATTTTGTAAGAATAATAAGATCATGCTTTTTGACATAACATGACCATTTATAAGATTAATGTAGATAATTTTAGGGCAAGAGACCTGAGAATATTTAAAATGGTTCTGCATGCCCTTGTGTCATCAAACTATGTATTAATTTAGTCATCCGTTTACTTATTAAATAACTACATATTAAGAATTTGCTTTGTGTTGAGGCAATGCTCTATAAGCTGGAAATGCTATGGAAAAGACAAAATTATCTCATCTTTTATCAACTTATAGTCTGGCTGGAATGACATATACTTGAGCAGATGAATGTTTTAAAAATCTGTGAAAAGAGCCAAGCGTAGTGGTGCACACCTATAGTTCAAGCGTCTGGGAGCCAGGGGCAGTAAGATCAGGAATTTAAAGTCATTCTCAGCTACATAACAAGTTCAAGGCCAGCCTGGTTCAGATATGACTCAGCCTCAAAATAAAAAATTTAAAATCCAAGGCTGGGGAGATGCCTCAGTATATAAGCACTTGCTGTGCAAGCATGAGAGGGACTTGAATTTGATCCCCAGCACTCAGGTAAAAATCTGGAAATGGTTATGCATGCCTGAAAACCCAGTGCACATAGGGTATACACACTTCATCCGTATAGTTCATTCATGCTACACGTACTGTACACTCTAAAGGAAAACATTTCATCTAGCAGACCAAAACAAGTGTGTAAGTTTTCTTTGTCCCGGCGAAGATCATAACTAGAGACAAATCCAAAGTAGAAGTAGCAGTAAGTCAACAGAGAAGAGATGCTTGCTTCTTCAAAAATAATTGTCATGCATAAACCCCTGGAGATAGAGGAGAGGTGGTATAAATAGACCTTTCTGTGGCTAGCTGACTGTGGCAATGGGGATGAGGGCTGACCTAATCTCACAAAGGCTCATGAACAATTAGAAGTTTAGAGTTTCTTCTAATGACAAGAGGAAAGAAGTTCTACCATATTTTAAGTAAAAGAGGAGCGTTTGTTGGTAAATTAGGCTGTTGTTGGAAAACAGATAATGGGGACAAGTCTGAAGCCAATGGAAAGTAACCAGTAGCCCATGGCTATTTGCAGAGATGAGGGACAGTGGCTGTGATAATGGAGATAGGTGGGTTTTTTAAAAATATTTGGAAAATAAGTCAAGTAAGATTTGATAATAAATTGCACATATACATCTGTTCTCAAGTTTCGGATTTAGAAAACTATGTCGTTTATACCACCATTTATTATTGAGAGAAAACTTATTGAAATGCAGATTTAAAAGAAGATACATTCAATTTTGAATAGGAGAGTCCCAAGACTAATAATCAGAGAGCCATGTAGGAGGCGAGTTTATATAAAGGGCAGAAATTCCAAAGAGCTTCCCTTCAGATGAAGAGTAGCGGGTTTTAAGACTATCCGGGCTGATTGTGGAGTTCTCCCATGGAAAACCAGAGAAGATAAAGGAATGAAGACCCCTGTGAAACGGTCGCATGTGGTGAACCAAAGAGGGGAGAAAGGAGCATCAGAATGACTGTGAAAATCCAGGAGTTTTGTAAGGAAAGGGTTTAATAAGTGGAGACATGAGAACACAGAGTATATTTTGTGTTTTCCTTTGGCTTTAGAGGAGCCTTGGATTTGGAAAGAAAGGGTAACTGAAGACACAGGAAACTGAGAGGATCCATGATTTATTTCACTTACCATAAAGAATGTAAGAAAGCACATGGCCCAATGTGAGGAGATTAGCCATGGTAAGGAAAATAGGTGTATGTGTTTTTGCAACCAAAGCAAGTGAAAATAATAGATAGATATGGATATAGGCATATGTAGAGAGCTTGAGTTTTTCTTTTTGATGGCCCTGTAAGATGATCCATTCTAACTAAGGACATTGGCTTTAGGGTCAAACCTCCAAAGAAATTTGAAGTCCAGACACATAGCAAACGATTTTCAATTGGTACATATGGATACTAGAAAGACATCCTTGTGGTTCTACTTTAAACAATTATCAGTTACTGGGGAGATTTGCTCATAGGTTCACCTAACGCATAGGTCACCTTCCATGTGCTCATTGGAGAGCTTGAGTATCAGTATGCATTGTCATCTGGTGCTTACCTGGCAATATCGTTTGCTGGGACAGCATTGAGTTTGCCTTCGTTTCAGATCATGAACAGTTTTTTTTTCTTCATTCTCACTCCTTGGATTTCCACATGTCAGTCCTTGGTTTATATTTGCTTAGTTATAGATTTTGTTCAGACTTTGATATTTATGCTATTCTTTCTTCCAACTATGATTTCAGTGACAAAACAAGAATGGCATTCTCTTCTCACAGTTGCTTCCTCAGGTTAAAGACAAGCCATTTCGTCTTCGGTATTTATATTGCAGTGATTGCCTTAAGCGACCAAATGGGAAGCATTCATTTCTAAGAGGCAGTGGACACTTGAGGAAATTGATAATTAATTGTGTTCCTTAGGTTTTGCCTTTATTTGGCTGAGTCTTGTAGGAATGAGTAGCACCCTTTGTCCTGTTTACTTAAGGTAGCAGCTGAATGTAGCCTGGTGGCGCACACCTATATGTATATGACACCTGTCATGTATATAACGCCTATATGTATATAATAGCTATCATGTACATAACACCTGTCATGAATATACCATTGTCCACCTATATGTATATAACCCCTATATGTATAACACCTGTCATGTACATAACACCTATGTTTATAATACCTATATGTATAAAACAGCTGTAATGTATATACACCTGTCATGTATATAACAGCTATCATGTATATAACACCTATATGCATATAACAAAGACCTGTCATGTATATAGCACCTGCCATGTACATAACACTATCATATACATAACACCTTACCATGTACATAACACCTGTCATGTATATACACCTACCATGTATACATCACTTGGGAGGTGGCCGCAGGAGGATCAAAATCCAAGTGTTAGGCAGGCCCTGTAGCTCATGTCGCTATACTCCCACCTTTTGAAGGCTGAAGTACAAAGATTGCTGTGAGTTCAAGGCCAGCCTGGATTACATAGAAATTCAAAGTTATCCTCAGCTGCATAGTGAGTTCAACGCCAGCCCTGGCTACATGAGACTGTCTCAAAAAAATACAAAAATAGCAGCAGAGTTATTAGAAGTGGGAGATATGAGGAATGTTGGTACTCAAGCGAGTACTCAACAGTCATCAAGTCTTGCTTTTAGCTCTTTATGTGCTCCATGTAGAATGGTTAAATTTGGGAAGAGTTATCACAAGTCAGGGAAATGAGACATGCATTACAAATGAATGCGTTCCTAGAAAAATATAACACTTAAGAATTCAATTAATCCCTTGAAATGAATGGTTTTAGTCATTCCAATCTTCAGTAAAACATTCAGATGCACAGCATGCTTCTTTATTTTACAGAGGAAAGATTTCTCCAAGAAAAGAAAACAATTGTAACAAGATATTTTAATGTTATAAATGCTTACTATTATTTCATAATCTATCAGCATTTATCCAAGTGACTTTTATCTTGAATGTATGAAAACAATGAAGACACAGACACAAATGAGACATAAAAATAAACTAAAAGGATTGTAGACATCTTTATATGTCTTAAAGACATGTCTTTTTTAAAGCGGGGACATTTTTTCTAATTATTCCCAATTTGAGACATAATCTTTCCAAGAGTGGAATGTCAGTATCATCAATAACATAGATTATCTTGGCTGTTAACTTATTTCATACGACCTAAACCTAGTGCATTGATTAATTACTTGCTAATCTGTCAAAAAAGTTCATTCTGAAATTTGGAACTCGCATGTACTTGTTCATTTATTCTTTTAGAAAGAAACAAAGAACGCAAGATATTTATTTGCTTCCAGAACTGGGTTGAAGTAAATTTGACTATCAAAGGAATTATATAATCTTGGAAAACTTCAGGCAAAAGACGCATGATTTTTAGACATATGTTTTATTTACATAGTATAAGAATGTTCATACTGGACAGTGTTTATCTTTGATAATTTTTAAGCTTGATAAATACCTAATCATACCAAAGTGTAAAATATTTAATAAAATATTAATTACATGGACTTCATCTAATTATTAATTTAAGAATAGTATTAAAGGACTGGAGAGATGGATCAGTGGTTAAAGGGCTTGCTTGCAAAGCCTAAAGGCCTGGGTTCAATTCCCCAGTACTCATGTAAAGCCAGACGCACAAAGTGGCACTTGCATCTGGAGTTTGCTTACAGTGGCAAGAGGCCTTGGTGTGCCCATACTTTCTCTCACTCTGTCTTGCTTTGTGTCTCAAATACATAAAAATATTTTTTAAAAAATAGTATGTATTCAGGGGTATAGATATATTTAACTATATGCTTTCTGCAATAAATTTACTTTTTATATTTTTATTTATTTATTTGAAAGAGATAGAGGGAAAAAAGGCAGACAGAGAGTGAGGATGGTTGTGCCAGGGCCTCAGGCCACTGCAAACAAACTCCAGTAACATGTGCCACTTTCTGTGCATCTGGCTTTATGTGGGTAGTGGGGAATCTAACCCAGGCAGACCTTAAATCTCTCAGGTTTTACAAGCAAATGCCTTTAACTGATGAGCAACCTCTCCAACTCCCTTTCTGATGAATTTATGTGTTTGTAATATAAAATTGCTCCTCTCAATACGAAACAAAACAGAGTAGCTACTCTCACTCACACAGGTTAATTTGTAAAACTAGTGTGTGTGTGTTATATTTAGATGCTTTATATAATAATACAAACAGAAAGTGAACCCTGGGTAAGCTGATAAATACTGGAGACAGTGATTGTTGCTTCACATCAATTATGATGTCTATCTACAAATTTATTTAGTTTTGTAGATTGATTATGCATTTATTTCAAATCTTCTGCAATTGTTGCCTTCAGACATAGAGAAATTTAAGCACTAGTATCTTATTTAGTGAGTCAGAAATTAAAATGCCCCTTAGCAGCCTCAGCAAATTTTCTGTGACAGTCTTTTTTTTTCAGGTATGGGGGAGGGACCAGGTCTCATGCATCCCAGGATGCCTCTATGTACCTGAGGATGACCTTGAGTGCTGGGTTTTATGCATACACCACCACACCCAGTTTACGAGATCAAACCCAGGGCTCTATGAATGCTAGCAAGCGCTCTACCAACTGAGCTGCACCACCGCCACCCCCATGGTGACAGTCTTTAGCACAGCCCTGGGTTCTCTTGCATCCCACTCTCAAAGGCCAGAACCCTCGGTCACTGGCTTCCAAGTATGCGCGGCGCTAAAGATGTGGAGGTGTAGATGTTCTTGTATGCTATAGATTTGACTTCAGGCATTTGACAGAGGTTTCTTCTTTTTGAACATGGATTCAATTTTTTCTGATGATAAAAAAGACATCCAGGGCTTTGCACTGCCACTGAGCTACACCTTCATCCCCTGGGCATTAGGTTTTACTTGAGACATGACTCAGAGCTTTCTTCATTTCCTCAAGTTCACCCAACAGGTGATGAGCAATGCCTCATTATGTCCTGCCTAACTGTCATTACTTTGGCTCTACTTGGCCCTTCTGAGCCTTGTCTTAACAAATATTGCCATCAATATTTTGCAAACTCTTTGATCTAAATTAGGTCAACAACTCCTTCAGGATGTAACCAATTAAAACATCCATTGAACTCTAAGATGGTGATAATAGAGAAACAGTCGAACACAAACCATAAACACTTTTTAAATGCCTGAGATTTTTACCAGCTGGAGCTAGAAAGGACCTGAGAGATCTTTTCAGCGACGCTGTCCCTCACTGAGCTGCATGTTAGACTCCCCTGAGAAGTTTAAAGAAAAATCCAGACCTCTCTGGGGTGAGCCTAGAATGATGTATAAGACACCCCAGATGATGTCAATGTCGTGCTGAACCACACGCAGGTGAGGTAATTAATGTGCAGACGACATAGGAATGTAGACATAGATACAGACTTGATCTAGATACTATACATAGATAACATAGATAACATGGATATAGAAAATTATATATGGAGGGAAGGAGGGAGAGAGTAGGGGAGAAAAAGGGAAAGAAACCTTAAAATCTTTGGGCAGCAGGCCCCCTTGGCAGCCCTTATATAATCTGGACACACAGGAATGGGGTGTAAGGGTGAAAATGGGTGGGAATTATTTCCCCTTCACTCCTAAAGCCATCTTAAAATTTCAGACATTAGCTCTTAGCATGGACAGCTTTATTGTGAGGATAGAAAACACAGTTACTTTTAACACTTTTATCTTAAACTTCAAACTTTACATCAAGTTGGTATGTGTAAAGTATTGCAATTCACTTTTAAAATTAAAAAATTTAAATAATTAAAAATTTAAAAATAATAGCCAGGCATATCTTTAATCCTAGCACTTGGGAGGCAGAGGTAGGATAGCTGTGAGTTCAAGACCACTCTGGGACTACATCATGAATTCCAGGTCAGCCTGGGCTAGAGACCCGACCTCAAAAAACAGACAAACAAATAAATAAATAAATATAAATAAATTTATATTTTTATTTATTCATTTGAGAGAGAGACATAGACAGAGAGAGATTGGGTGAACGAGGGTCTCTGCAGATGAACTCCAGATGCATGTGCCCCCTGGGGCATCTGGCTTTATGTGGGAATTGGGAATGAAACCCAGGTCCTTAGGCTTTGCAAGCAAGTGCCTTACCTCTGAGCCATCTCTCTAGCCTGCAATTCAGTCAAAGTTCCTCCATCAGTAGACCATAATCATCTGGGAACTTAGAACATATACAAAGTATTGGGCTCCAACCAGGACTGTTGAGTCAGAATCCCTTGGAATTGGATCCAGACACGTAAGTTTGTACTCACCCTCTCTGTGAGTCTGACACATGATAAAAGTTGGAGAATCCTGGAAGTAGAGAGTGCGGATAGGAAGCCTGATCATGATGAGAATGGGCTCATGCTGAGATGAGGTAACTGTGGGATGCTTTCACAGATTGCAGGAAGTAGTTCATATATGAAATGTGAATATGAAGGTTCTTAGAGATTGCAGGATACACCTAACAGATCTGTAGAAGACAATGGCATGTCGCAGTGTCAAAGCGTTGGACACTCTACTTAGAGTGTAAAGGAGCTTGTGTAAGTTTACACCGTGGTAGTGTAGAATGCAAAGAAGCCAAGCCATGATAACAGCTCATTTATGATAAGGACGGCATGCTTTATAGTTCAAGAAAACAGAGTTTATTTGACTCAATACAGGAGGGACAGAAAAGATTTGGCATATATTTGCATTTGCTGGGTTTTCTATTTCTTCTTTAAAATTATTTGACATTACATATGTATGTATTTATACACACAGAGAGAGACACACACACATTAGAGTCAAGGGAAAAGGAGAAAATCAGATCACATAAAAATACGGACATGAAAAATACCAAATCCACACGCATACACATATGGACATGCCTTATATATTTAATTTGTATAAGCACAATCAGATGAGTTAAGGAGTCTCATTATTAATTTTATATTAGTGATTCTGAGGCTGTTTTGGAACATATATTTCAAACAATATTATCCATGGAAATATCTCCACTGCCACATAAAGGCATCTTGGAGAAAGTCTGCAGCTCCTTCCTCTTGTTTTTGTATCTGTTCCCATCGAGTGTAACTAATTTGAAAATCTGATTATAGGCATCGTGGCTTCTAAGTAGTAACTGTGCTTTCAGTGTTCAGAGGTGCAGAGCACACAGTCATTTTGAGGAGCCTTCATTAAAACTGGAAAGTCAGTGTGATTCCCATTTTCCCACAGCTCACAGCTCCCTGTCACATTTGCCCAACGTGAAGGCCAGCATTCAACCAACTTTACTTCAGAGTGTCTTTCCTCTGTTCCATTCTCCATTACACCTCTTTTGTTCTTGCGTTGCTATTGGCTTATATAATATTCTTTTCATTTCTAATCTTTCTTAGCTAATGCTCTCAGATGAATCTTTCAAATAGTCCTCTCATTTATTTTCAGACAGACATTATTTATTTCCATTCTTATTTCGATAAGTACCCTTAACATGAGATCTACCCCCTTATGAAATTTTTAGTATATGGTATAATGTTTATTATTAATTACAGACACACACAATGCTGGACAGCAATGTCTCGAACTGGCATTGTTTTCCAAAACTGAAAATTGTTCTGAATGGTCACTCTCCATCACTCCAACCACCTGGACCCTGGCAACCATGTTTTTTCTTTCAGCTTCTATGTGTTTCACTAATTTATGGACCTTATGTAAGTGGCGTCATGTGGTACTCATTCTCCTGTTGCTGGATTATTTCACTTAGCAAATCTCCTCCACATTCATCCAAAAGACATCTGATCCGGTCACAATAGGCTTCTCTATAGTTTCAAGGGTGAATAATATTTTGTTGTAAATATACTCCATGTTTCCTTTATTCATAAGCATATTCATAAGCATATTTAGGTTGTTTCCACACCTTGCTTATTGTGAATAATGAGGAGATGAACTGCATGAGAGTTCAAATATCTATTTGAGGCCCTAATTTTAATTCTTTTGGATGATTGCTCAGAAGTAGGCTGGCTAGATCACATGGTATTTCTGTTTTCAAATGTGTTAGTGATGCCTTTCTTGTTTTCAAAAGCACCTTAAAACATAAATGAAGAAGAAGAAAGGGGGAAGCAGCTAAATAGCAATAAATAAATAAATAAATAAATAAATAAATAAATAAATAAATAGCCAGGCGTGGTGGCACACTCCTTTAATCCCAGCACTTGGGAGGCAGAGGTAGGAGGATCGCCATGAGTTCAAGGCCACCCTGAGACTACATAGTAAATTCCAGGTCAGCCTGGACTAGAGCAAGACCCTACCTCAAACAAACAAGCAAGCAAGCAAGCAAACAAACAAATAAATAAATAAATAAATAAATAAATGTAGTTTTTAGCTACCCCAGGGCTGGGGAGATGGCTCAGCAGATAAAGCACTTGCTCTTTAAGTGTGAGGACTAGATTCTGATCCCCAGACCTCACATAAATCCTGAGTGGAGCAGAGACGGGGGGGGGGGGGTAGCTGGTGCAGAGCACACAGTAATTTTGCAGTCAAATCAGTTAGACCAGTCAAATCAGTGAAAGACCCTGCCTCAGTAAACAAAGGGGAGGGAATCAGGGATGATCACCAACATCAACCTCCAGCCTCCATGAACATGGGCATCTGTGTACACACACGTACACTCCCACAGAGCACACACATATACACATGCAAAAAACAAGTAGCTACCCCATTGTTACATTCCAGGTCGAGTTCTCAACAAGATCAACACAAAAGGTTTGTCTGAACAAAGTAGTGCCTGTTGAAACAGCTGTACATGATTTCTACCTGTGGGGTTTTTAAAAATATATTTTATTTGGTCTTTTTCAAGCAGAGAGAGAGAGAGAGAGAGAGAGAGAGAGAGAGAGAGAGAGAGAGAGAGGAGAGAGAGAGAGCACCAGGGCCACCACCAAACCGGGGGGCTTAGGCACTGGAGGCAAGTGCCTTATCTGCTGAGCCATCTCTCCAGCCCTGTGGTTTTGTTTTAATTTGCATTTCCCTGGTGATTAGTGATGCCAGCCACCTTAGACCACATGCCTGTTGACTCTTGTATGTCTTCTTTGAAGAAATGTTCACTTAAGCCCATCTTTACGTGTCATTTCAATTTCTGAAGGGAATTCTTTTGTATTCAACTTGTCTTCAAGTAAACTCATGGCGTGTGTGTGTGTGTGTGTGTGTGTGTGTGTGTGTGTGTGTGTGTGTGTGCGTGCGTGGGCTCGGGCACGTGCATGTGAAGATGAAGGAAATATAAACCATTCTATAATCCCACTATTTTTTTTCAGTAGGACATCTCACCACAATTTTACCCAAACTTTCCTGTTCCCTTGGAAATCAGCCACATTCTATAACACCTCATTGGATGGTCAGCATTACTTCCAAGCGTTCCCTGAAAAGATGTCTTATGCTCGAACAAGTTATCTTCACCTGCATCCATCTTCACCATCCCAAGCTCGACCCGGGCTTCAAGCCAGTTTCTGTACCACATCTCACATTAGGCTTCATCTCTGTATGATCTTTTTCTCACACACGCACAAGAGCATAGGAATGGCATACACCCCAGTTTGGCTTGCATTCTGCCTAGTTGTACCACCATTCATATATAAATGGTCAGAGTCTAAGCTCCCACAAGAGAAAATACTGGACTTGTGCACCCCTGCACTTATCATGGAGCTTAATAAATCTTTTCACACAGTGCATCTGCAACAAATTGTTTTGTGAGAGTGACTGCACGGATGAGTCAATGAATGGGAAAGTAAGTGAATGAATGATGAATGAATGAATGAAGACTGAGTATCCCCCCCCAAGAGGCTAGGACTACTTTAAAATGCCAGTATTTTTATAAAGCACATACATGCATGTGTAGGAGAATTTATATGCAGAGGAGGATTTCCAAGTCAAAGCATTTTTGCTTATCTATAAATAAAGTGCTTGCTTTGTCAATTATCCACGGCAATGTGAAACTCGCTTTGATGTAATGTTCAGCCAGGTAAGATTAATGAGTGAACAAAATTGGAAGGAAGGCATGGTTGAGTGTGAGCTTATACGAATTTTGACACTTACAATAACCAAGAAAGGATGATCACAAAGTCAGTTCGAATTAAGGATGTCTGTCACATATGGAAAATACAAAGAATGAAAAGTTATGAATAAATAATTTTCTGATGGCTGCTGTTATGTACATACAAAAGCTGTCTCTGTACCTGACTACATCTATTTCTTTGGTTATAGTTACACAGTAGAGCTAAATGACTTAATATTATCCATCATATCTTTACCTCTTCATCTCAAGACATGCAGGTAATAAAAATTTAGCCTAGTAGCACTAAGAATACCTGTGTAGAATTGTCTCTAGCACAACTTCTGTAGTCATACAAATGACCCCCAAGAGATGTCCAAGAAGATATAAAATAAATGCTAACAACATGAGAAAATGTAGAAAACTAATAAGTTTTGGATATGCATTTGGTATTTATTATCAATTTACTCATCATAAAACACCAAAGTTGTAAGGTAGGATTTGGAAAGCTACATGTCTTTGAGGAAAACTATTTCATTTATCTGAGAAGTAGACTATCCTCTGAACACATGAAGAGTATGGATAAGGCAGAAAAGTGGTGCTTAATAGGGGAGCATTTATCTTGAAAGGCACAACACAGCTTTTGATTTATCCTTCATTTGGAAGACATGGGAAGCTGCAGCTACTACAAAAGTCGACAAAGATCCATTCTCTTGCTAGGTAGAGCTAGAAAAGGGCTTCCTAGGGTTACACATGCCAACATGGAGCATTGGAAGAAACCTAATGTACTCCACGTGCCCAAAGAGAATCTGAAAGAATCCTCAAAGCCAGCGTGGTAGTGCATGACTGTAATCTCAGCAGGAGGATCATGAGTTCAAGTCCAGCTTGGACCACACAGAGAGACCATGTCTCAAGAAAAAAGAAAAGGAAATATAGGATGGGAAAAAGACAAGAGAAATATAAAGTCTGGTATCATCTGAATCTGAAGTGTCCCCCATATATTCATATTTCGAGCCTGTGGTCCCCAGTTTGTGGTGCTATTTTGAAAGCTGTGGAGTGTTTTGGAGGCGGAGCCTGTCTGGCTGGAGTTGATCATTTAAACTTGCACCTGTCCCTGGTTCCAGCCCGCCTCTTCTGCTTCCTGGTGAACCACAGCCTCAGACTCCTGCCACCCTATGGGAGCTGTTTCTGCTCACATGCTTTTCCCATCACAATGCACTGAAATCTCTTTAAAACCATGAGCTAAAATAAGCCTCTTAAGTTGGCTCTGTGACGTGTTTGATCACAACTATGCAAAAGTAACTAAAACACCCACTATGAGATGAACCTCTAGGTTACTCAAGAATGTAGGAATCTTGTTGAGAATCCTCCCATCAACCAGAATTTAAAACTCCTCCAACCACTGGCAACAGACCATCTCCACAGGTGATAAGGGACCTTGAGGAACAGGCTGGAGGAATCTTCCTGGTTCCTTGTAGAACTCAGTGTCGAGGAATTTGAACAAGACTTGTTTTTCCCTACTTCTGTTATTGCTGCAGTGAAATGGTCACAATCCTCACTGTTTTCCCTCACAGTAGTTTCTGCTGGGAAGATCGGACTTTGGATTGGCTTCAGGAGTGTCATTAGAAGCCAGAAACACTTCGATGCCATAGTCTTGGCTGTCGATCATTCCCTACAGTTCTGTGAGGTGGGCTGCCTTTTTGACCAATTCACCAGTGAGAAATTAGGGCTGATATTTCATAGGGCTGATATTTCATAGTATGACAAAGAGTCATACTATATAACAGCTTTTTAAAAAGATTTTATTTATTTATTTGAGAGAGAGTGAGAGAGAAAGAGGCAGACAGAGAGAATGGGTGCCCCAGGGCCTCTAGCCACTGCAAATGAACTCCAGATGCATGCACCACCTTGAGCATCTGGCTTTATGTGGGCACTGGGGAAGTGAACTCCAGCCCTTCTGCTTTACAGGCAAACGCCTTAACCGCCGAGCCATGAGAGATGGCTCAGCAGTTAAGGTGCTTGCCTGCAAAACCTAAGAACCCAAGTTCAATTCCCCAGTACCCATGTAAAGCCAGATGCACAAGGTGGTGCATGCATCTGGAGTTTGTTTGCAGTGGCTGGAGGCCCTGGCGCACCCATTCTCTCTCTCTATCTGCTGCTTTCTCTCTCTTTATTTCTCTCTCTCTCTCATAATTAAATAAAAATAGAGTAAAATGTTTCATTGAGAAAACAAAACATGTCTATAAATACCATTTAGATAATGGTAGCTTAGAATACATCATCTCCCATAATAAAGAGATCTTAGAAATCTAGCTGATAAGGACTTTTTGTTTTTATTCCAGAAATGCATATTTTCATTTCAGTAATTAGAGCAAGAAATAGCTATTAGTAAGAATGAAAGAATGATATTAAACACTGTCCATCTTCTTTGTTTATCAGCTGAGCTACTTCTTCTTTCTGCTGCAAATCACTCTGCCTCATGACCTCGGCAGCTCAAAGAGCATGTAAAATTGGCACCCCTCAGCCTAGTTCCTCAAATGAAAATTAGAGTCCACGGTAGAAAACCGTTAACTATTTCTCACTTTCACTACAAGTGAATTTTCCAGAAACATAAACAAAGCATTGGTCATTGGTAACCACTTCTGAAAATTGATCTCAGGGATTGGTGGGAAATATGGTAGAATAGGTAAGGTAGATTCAGAAAGGTCATATGAAAGCCAGCTTGGGTCTTAGCTGTTTGATGAGAAGAATTCTTGAAGTCAGGGCTGGAGAGATGGCTCAGCAGTTAAGCTGTTTGCCTGTAAAGCAGAAGGACCTGAGTTCAATTCCTCAGTACCCACCTAAAGCCATATGAACAGGGTGGCCCGTGCATCTGGGGCCCCTCCCTCTTTCTCTGCCTCCCTCCCCTTCTCTCTCTTTATATGTGTGTATGTGTCTTTCACTCTGTCAAATAAGTAAATAAATAAGTAAATAAAATATTTTTTAAAAGAATTATTGGTCAGTATTTTTATAGGCTCTGAACTATGATTTAAGGTCTTCTTAATGGAGGGAGCAATTGTCTTAAAGATAATATGTAGATCTGGCGACAATTAAAAATTACCACAAGCAGCTGGGGAGAAAGGGTTTGCTCACGAAAGGGCTTGCTTGCAAAGCCTGCCAGCCCCAGTTCAATTCCGTAGCCACCCACATAAAGCCAGATGTACAAAGTGGTACAAGTTGGTCTGGAGAGATGGATCAGCAGTTAAAGGTACTTGCTTGAAAAACCTGCCAACCATATTGGATTCCCCAGTACCCACATAAATCCAGATGAGCAAAGTGGAACATGCATCTGGAATTTGTTTACAGTGGCAACAGGCCCTGGTGTGCCTGTTCTCTCTGTCTCTCTGTCTCTGTCTGTCTCTCTATAACTCTGTGTGGGGGGGGCATGTCCTGGCAAATAATTCAAGAGTTTAAATGATAGAATTGTGAAAAAAAATGAGGTCATGTCAGCTACCTGAGTTCATCTTACCTTGTTTGTCAAACCACCCTGCCTCTGATTAATGGTGGAATGAATTCCCATCAGCAGCAGTTCATCCTGGCTCTGAGAAGGTCTAAGTTCATTTGTTTATATGTCATGAAACCTTGTTACCTTTCACTTCTACCCATTGGAGCTGTGGGGAGGCTGGCAAGACAGTTGGTCTTTCACGCCATAGACTTTTGCGTAGTGAAGACCATCCAAAATACCAATCCTCCTTTCCTACCATTTTCCCCCTCAGATATTAAGCAGGGGAATTTATTTTTGTTTCTCTTGATTGACTTTGGTCACATGTCAAAAGGTATTCTAGTAGGCCTAACTTTGAATTATAGAGTAGTATTTTAGCTGTGAAGTTGTACATACCGAATTCTATATAATTTCCCCATCATTTCTCAACTTTCCAGATTCCAGAAACCTAATATTTTTAGTCTTTCCTTTATACAAAGCACTTTATAATTGAATAATAATTGAATATAATAATTGAATATAATTTATAACTGAAATCATTTTATATTTCTTCTGATCCCAGTTTTCCCAACCTTATGGGTGGTAATATCAAAGCAGGGTCCCATATGCTGAAGGAGGGGGTCTATCACCCAACAAAAGTCATTAAGAAGAATGCAGAACAAGGGAAGCACCTCAAGTTTGATAAAGGAGACCATAAGGGTTTGAGTAGAAATCTAACCTTGACATCAAGGTAGGCAGAGGACATACCTTCCTGTCTGACAGCCCGACCCTTTGAGACAGGATCTAATGAACTGAGTACAGACATGGAAAATTACCTTGCTTTGAATTAAGAAAACAAAAGGCCATGCAGTGCCTTGCAAGTGAAGCACCAGCAACACTTTGGTTTGGTTTTGTGATTACTTATACATTGGCAATAATGCCTTATGTTGTGGTAGTGCTTATACTTTGCAGTATATCTTATTTGTTTCATAACTGCCACATAAGCTTTTGCAGACGATCAAATGCAGTTCTACACATTGGTCGAAAGCCACCCTGCATGACAAAGAGTGACACTGAATTTAATCTCAAATTTTCTACACAGACCTAAAGGTGCTCTCCCATCTTGTCTTTTGTGAGGCATGCCTATGGCCGACTGACTAGGAGATTAAAGGTATCCCTGACTCATCTACCTGTAGGGAGTCAGAATTCAGAGCTGTCACCTTATGAACACGCTGTGACCAAATAACTAGTCTCGAAAACTCTTCAGCCACAATACCCTGAAAGCAATGACATATCTATGCCAAGTTTACAGTTGTAGCAATATCATGACCCCATAGCTAGGCATAATAAACTTAGAAGCTCTTAGTTAGACCATACAAGCTTTCAAAATCAGCAAATATTTGAAGACTTACCCTAGTCCAGGTATCATCCACTTTTCTCTCATTTAATTTTCATGACACCAAGAGGTATTTTTAACCTGATTTTACAAAGGATTAAAGAGAATTTTTCCAGTTTACTGTGAAGAGCAAAGAGTGAACGCTGAAGTCAGGACTTCGCTTCCTTCTGATACTCAAAAGCCAAATAATTCCGTGTAACATTTTCCCTTTAACAATGGAAAACAAGTTTGGCAAAAGGAGCAAGAACTTATCGGTAATGGTTTTCTCATATTTATGAATTACTGTTCCACTCTCACCGCCTGTATCCTGACCACCAGCCTCTCAAGCTCAGCTTTTCCATAATCAAGTCGCCTGTGGCTTTAATGTAAAATGTCCCTGATAGGCTCATGTGTTTGAACACTTGGGCCTCCACTGGTGGTGCCATTTACAAGGTTGTAGAGCCTTTAGGAAGTGTAGCCTAGCTGTAGGAAGTGGGTCACTGGGGTCAGGCCTTGGGGTCTTATAGCCAAACTTCACTTCCTATCCATCCTCTGCTTCCCACTATGGCTGAAATGTGACCAGCTGGGTTCACGTTTCTGCTCCCACACCTAATTCCCCAGGGTGATGGAATGTGTCCCCTCAAACCTGTAAGCCAGAATAAACCTTTGCCTTTCTTAAACTGCTTCTTGCCAGGCGTTTTATCATAGCAACAAGGAAGTAACCAATACAGTAACTAAAAGAAAGTTTCAAGCTAGGCCTAAATCTAAAGTCTGCAAACTGTATTCTTGGATGTACTGGGAATCTTTCTTCCATGGTCTCTCCATTGCTAACTCAGGGATGTGGGGATGTCAGAGTGTGAAGCCAGGGGCAGGACTGCTCTCTTTTACTCAACACCACAGTCGTAGTGGCATTCACTATAAATGTCTGCTGTCTAATCTCACCGAGGACTTCAAGGGTGCTCCACACTTCTTCCATCCATGCCTGGTTAATTTCCCATCACTTTCTCCTCGTGGCTTTTTCCAATTATTTATAGCCTGTATAAGACCTCAACTCTGTATCAACAGATAGTTGGACCACCCACACCTGCCCACTTCGGTTTCCTGTCTCCATGACATTCTTCACCTGTCACTTTGCCTCCACTTCTGCATCTCCACTGTGTGTTTTTGGACTTGTCCAAAGATGTTTCTCTTCTTTTTTCTCCTATACTTTCTTGGCTTTTCAGTGAGCTTCATTAACAACTGAGGCTTTTCTCGCATGACAATGTTCATTAATGTTTAATTCTCTATGCCATCTTAACTCCTGCCTATGATAAAGAAAATGAAATCAAAATTTAAAATAAAACTTTTGTATGTTGGAGAGATGACTCAGGGGCTAAAGGTACTTGTTTACAAGATTGCCAACCTGAGTTCATTCATCTCCAGCATCCATGTAAACCAGACACAGAGTGGGGCAAGCATCTGTGGTTCCAAGAATCTGGGAGCTCATGGGCCAGCTAGTTCAGCACACACACTGATAAAACAACAGAGACCCAGTCACAAAAAAAAAATAGAGAGGACAGATTCTTTAACCATCACACAGCACTCATACCCCCAAACACACACACACACACACACACACACACACACACACACACTTCAAAATCTATATAGAAAAATACATAAATATATATATATATATATATATATATATATATATATATATATATATATATATATATATATATATATATATTGTTCTGATTGAGCCCAGAAGCCTTGGGAAGAGAGCAAATGTGAATAATAAAAGCCATTTTAAGATACATAAGACCAAAAATAAAAGGCTGCTTTCCTTCTGACTCAAATATTAAGGCAATGAAATTTAAGCTTACATATGACCTCAGAATATTTTTTGAATATTTTATTTATTTACTTATTTATTTATTTGAAAGAGAGAGAGAGAGAGAAAGAGAAAGAGGCAGACACACAGAGAGAATGGGTGTTTCAGGGCTTCTAGCCACTGCAAACAAACTCCAGACACATGTGCCATCTTGTGCATCTGGTCTTACATGGGTCCAGGGGAATCGAACTCGGGTCTTTCTGCTTTGCAGGTAAACGCCTTAACCGCTAAGCCATCTCTCCAATTCATTCAGAATATTTTAAAATGTAATTTGACCTATATCACTTGGTGGCCTTTTATCACAGAAAGTTAATAGATCAAGTACCTACTTATTCAAGGCCTCAGTATAAAAATCTCAACATATGTATAGATTGTAAGCAGACAATTATGATTCTAGACCTTCAATAAACTCCATGAATCCAGCTTGTTCCTGTCACTGGGTATCAGGCCCCAATGGGGATCGACAGTGATTTTATATAATCACTGAATTCCCAAGTCTCAATTTCCTATCAGATAAAAAAAATACATCCAAATTGTGAATATTTTACAATTCTATTATAGCATTAACATCATTTTTCTCTACACAATTATTATCTTGGGAATACTACGTTTATGTTTTTATTACTGTGTTTTCGTTTATAATTCAGCAATTATGATTTGCATGAAGTACATCAATTTTAGAATTGTTTAATTCTTTCTTTAATGGCACTACCACATTATTTTGTATTTTTAGTACCTGTTTGAAATTGACATTTAGCTCTTAAATTCAGTCAGAACAATCTAAGCATGGTTTAAGAAGATGCTTGGGGGTCCAACTTAAGGTGGATAATTTAGAAAAAACTCAAAAGGCTAAAAATGTACAGAAGTAAATCATGTGAAATGGGAATAAAAAATGAAACAAGATTTTGATTTTTCCTATGGGAAATAATTTTAAGAGAAAATATTAATGCTGGCTGTGTTTCTGGTAAGAGTTTTAACAGGCATTTAAAAATAAAACAGAGCATTCAAAGATTGGAAGTTGGACTATAATCAGGAAGCTCCTAAGGTCAACTTGAACTCAGTAATCACCCAGGTCTTTGTTTAAAGGTGCTTATGAATGAATTACTTTTTATGTCAGTAAAGTCAGTGTTGTGGTCAGCTTTTTAGTTGTGGCACAGAAAGAACCCAAGCAAAAGCAGCTTGTGGAGGAATGGGTTTATTTGGCTTACAGACTCGAGGGGAGACTCCATCCTGGCAGGGAAACGATGGCATGAGCAGAGGGGTGGACATCACCTCTGCCACAACACTTCAAACAGCGGCAGGAAGGTGTGCCAAACACTGGCAAGGGGAAGCTGGCTTATAACCCCATAAGCCCGCCCCCAACAACACAGCTCCAGGGAGGTTGTAAATCCCATCAGCTGACGATTGAGCATTCAGAACACATTCATTTGTTTGTGGGGACACCTGGATCAAACCATGACAGTCAGCTTTGGAGGATTTGACATAGCCTTATTTTTAGTCATAAATAACTAGATGGTATTAACTCCAAATTTTTCTTTTCACAGCTAGTAATTGTGTCCACAGAAACAGATGGGGGATTTACTTTACATTATGATTTTGTTGCTTCTCTGATTAATCTTTACTTCAACTCTTTGGTTACTTGAAGAGAATGTATTATTTGTAAAATGTGTTTTTATTGCTTTTGATGTACATTTTTCTTGATGCGGAGTCACATTGGATACTTTAAGTCAGGGATCTGCAAGCTTTTTCTGAAATGGGCCAAATAGAAAATATTTTCGATTTGTAGCCAAATGGTCTCTGCAGCAGCTACACAATTCTATTGTTATCCTGAGAACGTAGGTCTAAACACGGACCAGTTAGTTTAGCACACCCAGTGATAAAACAACAGACACACAGTCAATGGCTAAGGATGTGTTCAAATAAAACTTTATTAATGGAATGTTAGTGAACAGACTAAGGCTATAGTTCTACAATTGGGTGACCTCTGGTTGAAGGAAGCACTTTTTTTTAATTCACTTTAGGTGTTTATTTGTATAGTACAAATACACTGTATTCTACCATAGATATAAGATATATACTCAGCTTCTTAAGCAGTGCTTAGAGCCCCAGAGGAGGTTGCATAGGTAAGCAGTGAAAGGCTTCTCAATGGGGCGATCAAAAGCCAACTGAAAATCGAACTCATTACATCTCTAGTGCTTCTGGGGGCACTCACTATGGCTGCATTGCTGAATTTCCAGTGGTGGCATTATTTCTGGGTGCATGAGTCCTTTGTCTTGTGTAGGATGCCACACCCTGCATGCCAAGGAGGGGGCCTAGCACCAAAGCTCCAATTCAAGACCCCTGTCTCTTATAAGTTGCAATCGTTTTGCTGTATATATATATATATATATATATATATATATATATATATATATATATGTTTTTCTGCTCTAAGGGAGACGTATGGTTTAATTTTGCAAAACAGTAACTTCAGTATGTTCCTCTGCATGTATGTATCAAATTAGTATCTTTGGGTGAAATTGTGTTAGAATGCTAAATTCTATAAATTGCATTTTGGGTTGCTGACTTTAATTCCCTAAAATATCAGTAAGTAAATTTGTATCGGGACAGAGCGCTAAGATGTTCAAGGAACTGAGAACCACCTGACCAATATGTACTTTTGAGTTTGCTCATCATCCTAAAACTTCAGGGAAATGCAAATTAAAAACTATGATGAGATTACATGTATCCCAGGCAGAATTATCAGCAAGGAAACAAACAGCAGGAAATACTGGTGTGGATGTGGAGAAAGAGGAAGTGATAGGACCCATTGCTCACTGCTTGTGTGAGCGTGAACTCATGTAGACACTGTGGAAATCAGCTTGGAAGTTTCTCAAAAAGTAAAAATAGAAATGCCTCAGGTCTCCGCTATACCACTACTAAGTAGGCACGCAGAGAGCTCCTTCCATAGAGATCCTGCCCATCCATGTTCCTAACAGCTTAGAAATGCAGCCAGCCTAAATATCCATTAACAGATGAGTGGATAAGCAGAATGTGGTGCATACACATAATGGAACCCGATTCTGTCATAATGAAAAATGAAAACATGTCATTTGCGGGAAAATGGGTTGAAACTGAAAATTATGTTGAGCAAAAAAAAAAGTCATACTCAGAAAGAGAACACGTGTTTTATCCTACATACATTGTGGGTTTTAATTTTTATTCTTGAGTATATATATGGTGGGCTGTAGATCATGAAAGTAGAAAGGGGACCGAGAGAGAGAAAGAGAGAGAGAGAGAGAGAGAGAGAGAGAGAGAGAGAGAGAGAGAGAGAAGGAAGGAGGGAGGGAGAGAGGGAGAGACCTTAAGTGGGAGAAAAGGGGATAGGTAATAAAACACAGGTAACAGGAGAGCAGAAAGAGACCATTGCAAAGAGGAACAAGGCACACAGGGAGATGGGGTGGGGCATGGGGCAGTGGGGTCACGAAAACAAAGAATCTATGAAAATATCATGCCATAAGGAAACCCCTTATTTTGTGTGCTTATTTTTTAAAAAAAAAAAAGCGACACCTCGTGTGTGTAACTCACTGGATTTCATTGGCTCTAAAAATAAACATTTTAGTCAAATTAAGCTCTGCAGAAGCTCTGGTTTCCTTCACTGGCTTCTTTGAAAATAAGTCCTATTTTCTCGGCTGAATTTATCCAATGAACCCCATGGGAATGCTGTCCTGTGACAGTGCGTTGGGACATCAGTCGTGATACAATGTGGCAGGTAACAGGCCCGTTCCTGATGCCCACGTTCAGAGAAAGGGGATGTTTTAGGCTTTTATGTTGAGAATGGGCATTCGGATCATTTATTTTTCTTTATTTTCCCCCACTACATTTGTCTTTTATGTGTGATGCCGCAGTGAAGTCTGTTACCTCTTCACTCAGCCCAGGAAAATGGGGACATTGACTTTGAGGTGATCTCCCTTCTCATCCGACAGTCCCAGACACTGTAGGAGTCAGAGTTACTTTTGGTTTTTTGTTTGTTCTTTAGTTTTACTTAAGAAATAATCACAAACCATGAGTGTGCTGTATCATCCTGCTTGATGTTTAGCTTGGTTGAACATGGAGTTTCAGTTCCTCTAATGTGACTGCACCAGCCATCTGAACAGCCATTTCTTTTCCCTTGGGGAGACAGGATATTTTAAGAGCATGTTTTTAAACCCAGTCTTTAGAACTCGGGCCTGTGGAGAAAAGATACGTACCTACAAGGAATTAGCAGAAGCAGTCATTTATACACTCTTCCAGCCTAGACTCATAATTGTATATATTTAATTTTTTAATGTTTTTATTGGACTAAAATTATATATATATATATATATATATGTATATATATATATATATATATATAAACACAATATGCTCAGTATTATAAGATATTAAAGCCATTGAAACCAGGATGACATTCCCTTTTATGCATTAGTTATCCTCCCCCCCCCATGGCTCTTACATTCTTTCCCCCCCCTCCTCTGCAATTTTCCTTGAGTCATAGTGGGTGAGTTTAAATTTTGCATAGTTATTAGGTATTTAAGAGTCTCTAAATTTGTGTTTTGGACAATTTTGGGCACCCTTGGTGCCTGTCTCCATTGTACTTCCCTAAGTTGTCTGCCTTGCTGTGGGAACAGCTCTTTTGCATGTCATCCCAATTTCTTAGAGCTTGTGTTAGGGCTCGAAAGGGTGAGTTTGAGGTGGATCGTCTCCTGCTTGGGTGTCCCCTGTCAAACCAGTTCCATTTGGTGGAGTTCAGTTGTCCCCGGTTCTCATTGCTCTCTGAAAAATACAAATAGAGTCTCCAGCAGAGGGTGAGATTATTATGGGTCAATTGAGACAAATATTGCTAGGTGGCTGAGTGTTTGGAGGGTGTAGCCTTTCTGAGGACCTATGGTTAGTGAGGACTTCCCCACGGAGATGGGGTTCTTTGGATTTAATTTTTTAATATTACATTTAACTTTCATAGTTTGAACAGATATAATTGCATATTTCTAATTAAATTTATTGGGAACATCCAACAGTTGGTTAGATCATTAGAGTTAAGGTTTTAGTTCATCAGTTAATTTTATAAAGTTTGGTCTCACCCATTTATTTCTTAAAATCAGAAAATGAGACTAATGAAAAGTTTACATACTAAATCCATGAGCCTAGAATTCACATAATTCAAAAACTAGTTGAACTCAAAATATATTGGTACATATATTAATTAATGTTATACTGAACTAGGATTTTATGGGACTTATACAATGGTGGCTACTGGCAATATTTGTGACCTAATAGTTGTGCATTTATAGTTTCAGAGTGAGACTTTAAATATTTGCTTTATAATTTGATTACAACATTAAACCTTTCAAATTTCTTCCATAATGGAAAGATTCCATACTTACTGAACATAACACTACAACTGTCATCAAAATCCTTGGAATATCCTCTTTTTTTTTTGAGAAAACATCTCACTCTGTAGCCCTGACTGGTCTAAAACTCACTTTGACTTAGTAGACCAGACTAACCTCACACTTGCAGGAATCCTCCTGCCTCTACCGCCCAAGTGCTGGGATTACAGGCGTTCACCACCACACTCAGCTTCCTTGGACAACTTCTAAATCATAATTGTCATATATGTAGCCCCATAGATATTGATCTATTACATAGATTAAGCTGGAAACATAGCTCAATCTATTACATAGATTAAGCTGGAAACATAGCTTTCAAATTGACTTCAGTACAGGAATGAAATAAATGCATTTGATGTTCATATTTCTAATGCCTTTTAACATGACCTGAGTCTATGAATAACCATGCGTGGGAAAGTAATGAATATGGATCAGAGATTTGCTCTACCATTGAGGTCAGAATAAATGTCCATGAGCCTGTAGGTTTGAAGTCACACTTTTAATACATTCTGTATCAGCAAAGACAGAAATATTCTGGTGATAAATGTCCTCTGGAGCCCTCATACAATGTGCTATGTCCTTCCCCAGGATCTGTCACTGCGAAGGAGATGAAGAGAGCCCACTCATCACACCCTGTCGCTGCACAGGGACCCTGCGTTTTGTCCACCAGTCCTGCCTCCACCAGTGGATTAAGAGCTCAGATACACGCTGCTGTGAGCTCTGCAAGTATGATTTCATAATGGAGACCAAGCTCAAGCCCCTCCGGAAGGTAGAGTGTGGTGAATTGAGTTGAGAGGGGAAATTTGCAAATCAGGCTTGCTTTAAAAACCTACCTCTTTCCCTAATAAGACTCAGCTAAGGTACTAATATCCATGAAAATACACATCCTGCATCAAGCTCAATGTTCAAAATACAGTCAAGGGGCTGGAGAGATTGCTCAGTGGTTAGAGGTGCTTGGTTGCAAGGCCCAGTACCCCAAGTCTTTGTAGGGAATACATTTGTTCTTTTCTGTCTTCAATTTCTCATCCTGGGACTCATACACTACCCTTTACAATTTAAAAACAAAAGCGTGGGTGTGTAAATGCAGAGAAATAAAACATATATATATGTGTATAAATGCAAAATATACTTGTAATTCAATATGATTAAATTGATGAGTCCTGTGAAAGCATTGTGTTTACTGAGGTCCGTTCCCACGGTTAGATGATAGAGTCCATTAAATTCCATCTATTTGCTTGATAAGTCAGCAGTAGATAATGAAAGACAATGATTTCTTCTATAAGGTGTGGGCTATTTTTTAATGTTTCATGTCATGATATGTAATTAGAGTAGGGAGAAGAAAAGGCATTTTCCCATAGTGTGCATGAAGCTGCAAAAGAGCTATAAATGTATTTTGATCTAAATATGTATCTTCAAATTCTGCATTTGGTGTTTTTTCCCCCTTGCAACATGGTGGTAAGACTGACAAGTATAAAGTTAATGTCTCAGTGCCACCAACAGACTCCTTACAGAGGACACACAAGGACAATGAGCTGCATATAATTCACACTTGAGAACTGGACTCTGGAATTTAGCACTTAACTTATTCATCTTTGTACCTAACTGCAGTCTTTCATATATACATAGATGCCTCAATCTCCAAAGGGGACTATGGAGACTGCCATTTATATAATGAATCAGCCCAGAGCTGCTCCTTCATTTAAATTAAATGCAGAACTAAAGTGGATTGGAAGAACATTACTTGGAAATAAACACGACTGGTTCCAGAATGAGCAGTGATGAAAAGCAAACAAGGAATTCCAGGAGGCATCTGATTGGTCGTTAGCCATCATAATTCTTCATTCATTCTCTGAATTATGAAGAGGGAGAAATAACATGTCTTGCTTTTGTGGTAGCCTTGAATTTAAAATATATATATATATGCAAATGGTTTACTGGTATCAACATCATGCACAAATGGCCTTTAATTATGTGTTGTTATTGTTTTGGATCTGGGTGACCTGAATGCCAAAAGGTGACCCTCTGTTCATCTAGAGCCCAGAGCAATGAATGCCAGAAAATAAATAAACCGGGAGGGCGATTTTTCAACATTGCTTTACCCACTAAGCAGGTGCTGTGAACTGTCTGGAGGAACTAAATGGCGTGCGCTTCTCCATGCTTCTCTAAATTTCTCTTCTTGATCCTCAGGAAACTACAAGTTGCTTCATAGTGTGACTATTCCTTCATGCTTTCCCCCACCCTCTATGATACAAAAGTTTTATTTCAACTTTATCAAATGTCTCAATGGCAGGGGAACAATCTAGGAAGATAACATATTGCATAGCGCCTCTCTTTTATCGTATCTCTATTTAGCACAGCCCTCCCCTAGCACATTTTAAACTAAGTGTGATGCTAAGAAGGAATGAAAATTCAAAATCTGAGCTTCTATAGAATCAACCCTTACATACACCTTGGATCCTTTCTTAATATTCTATTACCAATCATTTACCACTGCCAAGACCTTTTTCCCTCAATGAACTGTTTAAAAGCCAAATAAAAAGGAAACAAATACATCCCTCCTCTTAAATATTCATTATAATGAATAAGTTGCTGCTACCTAATGGGTACCTGTGGTGGTTTGAATGTAAATGTAACCCATAGCCTCAACTGTGTTTAAGCTTCCTACTGGGAAGCCCTGCTGGAGGAGGTGTGTCACTGGCGGTGGACCTTGAGTCTCCTGGCCCTACTGTGTGTTCAGAGCCTGTTCACACTTGCTATTCTCTCTGTGCGAGGCTGTGTAACACTGTGAGCTGCTTGCTTTGCTCTATGAAGAAGCTTCTCCTCAAAATAGTAAGCCTGAAATAAATCCTTTCCTCCCATGAAATGTCTGGTTAGGTACTTTGACCCACAGTGAAAAAGTAACGGGCTGGGCAAATGGGTTAGTGGTTAAGGCACTGGTCTACAAAACCTAATGTTCTGAGTTTGATTCCCCAGTGCCCATGGAAGCCAGATGTACAAAGTGCTGCATGCATCTGGAGTTCCTTTGCAGTGCCTAGAAGCCCTGGTATGTCCATTCACTCTCTCCCCTCTCTCTCTTTCTCTCCCCCCTCCAAAATAAAATTTAAAAAAGAAATGTAACTGCTATAGTACCTAATATATGCTTGTTCATGAAATACCCTAATTAAAAAAAAACTTTTTTCTTTGATCATAAATATTGATGAAGGGCAGCATTTCACCACCCTTCATAGTTGATAACATAGAGATACACGGAGAGTTAGTACCTAAGCAGAGATACAAACTTGACAGTCTACAATTTTATTTGATTGATGTTATTTGGATTTTATTTGAGTCACAAGGGTTGACACTCAAGTATAAGTCATCAACGCTTCAATGTGTGTGATTCTTTCATGCAAAATTTCACACATTACAATTTTTTTTTTTGAAATCTCAGTATCTGACATGACTGGGGTTGTATTGTCACATAACATAAGTTGTGGAGCTCGGAGGTGATTGGAACCTTTTAAAAGCAGTTTTCTTCTGAGGTCTTCCCTGGATTCATCCTTCCCTCTGACCTTGAGACATCCTGCTACCTCTGTTCATCTTTGCACCCCTGGGCCAAGGAGGAAGAGTCTTAACAACGTGTAATTCCTACCAGATGTGAAGAACGTTCTTTCGATTCCTCCTTGGGGAATCTGGAGAAAGCATTTTAAATTCTCACTTGTACTCTAAATATATGAGGTAGGCTGGTCAGATGGTTCAGTGGTTAAAGACACTTGTTTGCGAAGCCTGCTGGCCCAGGTTCAATTCCCAAGACATGTACATAAGCTGGATACACAATGTGGAACAATTGCCTAGTTTTGCAGCAGCAAGAGATGCTCGGGTGGGGTACATACACACGCACACACACACACACATACATACATATATACACACATATACACACATACACATACACACATATATCCACATACAGACACATGTATACACACATACATACATACATACATATACATATATACATATACACACATACACATACACACATATACACATACATACATATACACACCATACACACACATACACACATACACACACCATACACACACATAAGACATAAATGTACACATACATACGCACATATACACACACACCATACACACACATACACACTCATATACACACATACACACATATAAACACACATACGCACATATAATCACACATACACACATACATACACCATACACACACAAATATATATAAATAAATATTTTTCAAGGAATCTGAACACTGAAAGGTAAATAAATAAGGCACTACCATAATACTAAGAGGCCCATCTGCAGTGCCTTTTCAGATGGTGAGGCACAGAGATCCGAAGTATTTCTAAGCCATTCTAGATGGTTTGTTTTGATGGCTGAGATTCGTCAGTGGCATCTTTCGGTAGTTCTTCCAGTGGTCATAAACGTTTGCCCACTAAATAATGTAACTCATTATGGACAATAAATATATATTTAAAAAAAAGAATGCTGGCTACAGCATTTGGTTAGAATAGATTTGCAGTACCTCCAATTAATTGCTCTCCGCTCAGTAATTCCATTACACTTTCTATTGTTCTAAAGACCAAGCACACAAAATAATTAATTTAGCTAATGACTCTGAAATGCTTCTGTTAGCCAATGGAAGCAGAAGATTCTGTTTAAAAGAAATGACTTCTTAAGTAGCAACGCCATCTCTAGCGATGTCAGTGAGGCCTGACGTCATTAATTGCTGGTACCCCGGAATGTACCCTTAGCAAAGTCATTGAGGTATCCTAATGTTGGCTGAAGAAAAATTTTCAAGTTCAAATGAAAACAAGGTCAAATCAAGGAGAAGCAACCTCCGTCATCTCTAAGTAAGTAGCTCAGCTACTTTGATGACACTCAATAAAAATCCCATTAATTTGCTGAGTTACTCGGGTCAGAAGCAATTCTCAGAGCCCAGAAAGGTCCAGAAGTCACAAATAAAGAAAGCGCAGTGGTGGCCCAGGGCACTGTGAGAGAGTGACACTATTGATTAGGACTCTGATCTGAATCACCCGAGGGAGAGAAGACAAATGACAGAAACCCCTACTGACTACTTTATGTCATTATATAAATTCTGTATATGATGTTTCATACATTAACCATATACAAATATATAATACAAATATTCGACTCTATCCTTTTATCTTTTGTCTGAGCTAACCAATTCAATATTTTATATTGTTATTATTTACTTATTTGCAAGCAGAGAAAGAGAGAGAGAGGGTATAATGGGTGTGCCAGGGCCTCCAGCCACTGCAAATGAACTCTAGATGCATGCACCACTTTGTGCATCTGGCTTTCCATGGGTACTGAAGAACGAAACCTGGGTCGGCAGTCTTCACAAGCACTGTCTTTGATATCTGAGCCATGTCCCCAAACTTCAATTTTCATTAAACTTGTTTTATATAAATATATAGAGCCCATTTTAGAGATGAGGAAAACGAAATACTGTATCAAACTTACTAAACTCCATACAACTAAAGCCCCTTGATTCTAACTTCGTTCTCATTGCGCAGTGCCAGAGTAATTGGATATTCTTTTGTACTCCCTTTAGGCATCAAAACATTAATTGTAATAAACATGGTGCCCATGCTGGTAACTCCAGCACTCAGGAGGTGGATGTGAGAGTTTGAGACCAACCACGTCTTCAAAAGACTGAAAGGGAATTTTTTTTTAAAAAATCTAGTTTTTAACTTAAACTATTCCATAGGTAAATTTTTAAAAGAAATCTTTCTAAGACAAACAATATCTCTCTGGGATCTGGGGAAATGGTTCAGTGGTTAAAGTCCTTCTTGTAAGGCCTGATTGTCAGCGTTCAATTCCCCACTTAAAGTAAGATGCACAAGTGGCCGTTTGTGTGCAGTACAAGAGGCCCTCGTGTTCCCATTCATTCCTTCATTCATCCTCTCTCTCCCTCTCTCCCTCTCTCCCTTCCTTCGTCCTTGCAAATAAATAAATAAAATAATTTTTCCTAAAATATTCCTCTATAAACTTATTTTGCTGTTCTTTACTTTAAATCAGTTGTATCATTATAGACATGGCAGTAATTTCTTAGACTGGAAATCAATATTAAATTAAATAGTTTGAAACATAAGGTTTTTGATCCTCGCTGTACTTTCTCTAGGATTTTTTTAAGATGCTTGGAAAGCCCGTACATCTGTCTGCAGCTTGTTGTTTTTCCCTGCTTGTTAAAAGATTGGCCACTCATTGTCTATCTCTCTAATAACCTTATTCAACATGGTATGTAGTTCTTTCTGCTTTAAACAACAACAAAGCAAAGTGGGTGATTTGGGGAACTGCATTTGCAAAGTCTGAATTCAGTTATGGACGGGCACGTGCAAGGTTCCGTTTTGATGGTCGAGGAGAGCTTTTGTGGGTGTCTCTATTTCTGACCATCGTTCTAGGGTTGGTGGGTAGTTCCCCCTTCAGCACTTTTTAAAATTCTCAACTTTGCACAAGGAAGTTGAGATCCCATAAGGAAGCAAGTGAAATCTCAATGCCTCCAAGCTCATCCCCCTCAGCAGAGCTCAGTCCTGAGGGTTAGGTTCCTATTGCATTTCTTGGGAGGTCTGCAAGCCTTTAGGCAATGAAAATCTCTGCCCTATGGCAGTGAAGACCAAATGTTCCTTTTGCTTGTCGCCTTACTTCTAATGCACAGTGCATCCATGTTCTTCTTACCTTAGGCTCTGTTGTTTTAGAGCCTGATGAGAAATCTAAGTGATTTAGACCACTCATAAGAGTGACTTTGCTTTCCACCTCACACTCTCCAAATGCTACATATGGTTTTCATAACAAACATTTCACTGTTCGTTGATGCTGAGTCTACAGTCAGTCTGCTCTTGTTCTCCTACTTCTCATTCACCGAGAAGGGGTCCATTAAGCTAATTAGCTGACTGACATGGGAAGGAACATGTAGCAATGAATGAAACTGTAACAACAAAAAGACCATGTTTGTAGTATCTCAACTTGATGGGAGCATTAATCTTCCCATTAAAATTGAGGCTTTGGGCTAGAGAGATGGCTCAACGGTTAAGGCACTTGCCTCCAGTGCCTAAGGCCCCGGGTTCAATTCCCCAGGACCCACATAAGCCAGACCCACAAGGTGGTGGCCCTGATTCTCTCTCTCTCTCTCTCTCTCTCTCTCTCTCTCTCTCTCTCTCTATCTCTCTGTTTGAAAATGAATAAATAAAATATTAAAAAGTAAAAGTAAAATTGAGGCTTTTTAATTGTTTGTATAGCTTTAACACACCAGTGCTCTCAGAATTTCAACAGATATGTCAGTTAAAATAATATATTAATACCAGCCTGTCTCTATCAAATAATCATGAAATGAAAAATAAGGGATCTCATGGCCTATTCTAATAGATACTTGGGATTTGTCACATTGTTTGCCTTTAAATGAAACTAGCAAGTCAATTCTTCCTTTAAAATGTCAAAGAAATAGGTGGTCATTTGAAGCAGTATTACAGAATACTTTGTTCAAACTAAAAATGTTGTTTTCTAGGTAGCAAAAGAGCTTAATCATTTATGAAGCCTCCATCCATGAACATAGTCTTTTTTCTAGGTATTTTAGAGGGCTTCTGTTGTAGTCAGAATTCTAGTTGCTGCGCAGAAAGAGCCCAAACAAAAGCGGCTTGTGGAGGAATGGGTTTATTAGGCTTATGGACTCGAGGGGAGACTCCATCCTGGCAGGGAAAACGATGGCATGAGCAGAGGGGTGGACATCACCTCTGCCACAGCACTGGAAACAGCGGCAGGAAGGTGTGCCAAATACTGGTAAGGGGAAGCTGGTTTATAATCCCCATAATCCCACCCCTATCAACACAGCTCCATTGAGGTTGTAAAATCCAAATTGCCATCAGCTGAGGATCAATTACCCAGAACACATTCATTTGTTTGTGGGGGACACCTGGATCAAACCATGACAGCTTCCAATGATGCCCAGTTTGTCCATTCACTTGGTTTACTATACTGAAAATCTACCATATGCCAGTAAGGTTGAGCAAGGAACAAGACATAAGAAGATCTCCACCTTCAACACAGACACAGAAAGTTGGAAAGAGATGTAAAACTATTCTGTCTTTCCATGAGGAACAATACAGGAAACTCACAAAGAGAGCTAGTCCTCGTGACCATTGATCTTTGTAAGATCCCTAACTTAAAAAAAATTAAAACTAAACAAACAAAAACTGTAACCATGTAGCAAAATGACTATCTTTTCTCGTTTGTTCTCCATGCTGATCTCAAAGGTGCCAGCAAGCAGTTGGGTATCCAGGCCACTAAATGAAGAGAAATTAGAATATTGAGAGGGACTCAATAGAGTCTGTCACACAGTTGTTTTAAATAAATAGCCCCTGAATGATTATTATTCTTTCTTATTACTAAATCTAATTATATAATAATTTAGCTTTATTTCTTTTCTTGAAGCTAATATTTGAAGAGCAAAACCCCACATTGCAGCAAGAATGTCACCTTCTGCTATTATTTTAGAAACAAAAATAAACGCTTGAATTTACATTTGCTATGCTACTGAGATCTTTAACCAGTCAAAATTTTACCCTGGAGAAATCTATTTTTATTTTAACAAAGGCCATAAACACACAAAGTGGAGATTTTCATATATATTATTTATTCTGACTTTTAAAAGACCATGAACTATGGCTGAAAGTGAGGAAAAAATATGCCAGTGATAAACATGAAAACATTAAGCTAGAATGTATAGAGCATATACATTCACATATACACACACAGGTCCAAATAGATATTTCCCAAAAGTATCATCTGATTAAGCATGAGGGCCTGAGACCACTTGAAGGTGATTCCCAAAGAACACACTTAAATAGCCACTGTCAGTGAGAGGGAGGGACCCCTTTTTGAGGAAGTACAGAGAGAGCACCCAAATTCTTCCTCTGGCCTACACGCACATGCACACACCCACATACACAAACACAAACATAAAACACACTGTATGTCACACACCATACCATACCTCCTCTACACACACCATTTCCCACCCACCCCCCAAAAAAATAGGTGAAGATAAAATGAGCAAGTGTGAGTCAAGCGCCTAGACACGATTGTGTAACACCCCATCCCCACCCTCCCATCTCACCCCCACCACCAAACAAAAGAAAACCAGGGAGGAAAGAGTTACTGGTCTAGGAGTCAGAACACTAGGTTTTCATTCTGGTTTGGATACTTAATCTCCAAGATCCTTGTCTCAGTTTCTGCATGTGGAAAAAACAATTAGCTTATCATTGAAGTTTCTTCCAAATTAAAACGCTGTAATTTTATCAAAAAGTGAGGACTTCACATTTTTTAAAAGAATCAAATGCATTTTAAATGTATTAAAAATGTTCAGAAGCAAAAAGTAAAATGGGATATTCAAGATATTGTAGACTCAATCAACACAGGATAAGCCAGTGAGACAGAAACCAATGATTTTTGACACAAAGTCCCCTAAGCTCACAACATTAAAGCAGCTTTAATACTCACCCATTAGGACTCAGGGAACTGAGCGGAAGAGGGGGCGGAAAGATTGTGAGAGCCGGGGTGGGGGAGATTATCAGAGGCATGGCACCCCTCAGTAACAACACACTTGGGCCAGGAGAAACGGGCTGAATACTAGGCTATCCATGGTCCCCTGCCACAAGGACTGATCCAGATGGCCCACGGAGGAGGATATCCAGCTGGCTGGGGATGGGGAGAGGGGCATTGGGGATAGCAACTCATTGTTAGCCCACTAAATAATGTAACTCATTATGGACAATATATGTGTGTGTGTGTGTGTGTGTGTGTGTGTGTGTGTGTGTGTGATATTGTAGACTAGACTGTGTGGGATAAGTGTAGAGCAAGGGAAGTGGTTGAGGTCTGGGTGCTTAACAAACACCATGGGCTTAATCTTTCTCAACACTCTTCAAAGTGAGAAAAGCAAGTGCCTTCTCTATATTATGAAAGATATTTTTATTTATTTGAGAGAGAGACAGACAGACAGACAGTCAGACAGACAAAGAGAGCAAGAGAGAGCATGGGCACATCAGAGCCTCTTGCCACTGCAAATGAACTCCAGATGCATGTGCCACTGTGCATCTGGCTTTATGTAGGTACCAGGAAGTAGAATCCAGACTGTGAGGCTCTGCAAGCAAGTACTTTTGACCATTGAGCCATTGCTCTAGCCCTTTAAAACAGCATATTTATTTACTGTCTCTATATTTTAAAAAGATGAAAACGAGAGGACTAAAAGAATACAATCATGACTTCACAGAATCTGTTCTTATCTACACAAGACGTGCACAATATTGGGCCCTCAACATTCTGTCATGGAATAGTGGAGGGAAGGCAAAAACAAAAAGAGTTAGATAGATAACAGATAGATAGACAGACAGACAGACAGATAGATGATAGATAGATAGATAGATAGATAGATAGATAGATAGATAGATAGATAGATAGATAGATGATAAAGGAACTAGTTTAGAAGAATGGTTCAATGGGAATGGCTAATGGGGGGTGAGAGATAAGAGAAGATAACAGGAGAGGAATATGTTCAAACTATATTTATACATGCATCAAAATCATCAACAAAAAAAGAATTAAAATTAGGATGGGAGAAGAAAGGGAAAGAAAAAGAGAAGGAAGTGAGGGCAGTTACCAGGCATTCAGCCCAAAGGTGGCTGGGAGCCTGTGGGTGTCCAGGCTCCATTTCCTTTCCTTCTGATAAGCTGTAAACTGGTGGTTCAAGGCCAAGGTAAAGTCAACTCAAGAGCTTCTCGACAGTGAAGCTGTTACCACAGCCCTGAAGCATGTACGAAAGGCTTCTGACCCTCACAAACGAAGCTGCATGGGCTGAAAGCCATTTTCTACATGGTCAGGAAAGAAAATCTGAGCAGATTTAAGGTCTCAGCAAGTCAGTTGAGTTGAGTTTAAGAATTCTATTTCTTTAACGATGGCATTTTTTAAAATGAGAACTACTTCAACTCTAAAGGTGATACTCTGAAGAAGTATATTTTATAAAAAATAATTTAAGCTGAATCTTTTTCTCAGCTTATGGCCAAGAGGAACGGGTTTTGCCCCGAGAGACTGGTGAGTGCCTACTGGACTCTATGCCTTCATCAGATGACTTTGGCAGCCATCTGGAGCTGAATGACCATGCTGCGTGGTCCTGGGAATGCCTGGTTAGCACCCAGTACTCCCTCTTCACCCAGCAACACATATGTGCTGGGCACCAGCTGTGTCAATCACTGTCCCTGGTGCTGAGTTCCTAATGATGAATAAGACACAAATCTTCGACCTCAGGGATTTGGATTTGCATTCTGATGGGATGGTGAGGAAGATGGGAAGTTGGGAACTGGAGAGAGAGAGAGAGCTCAGCTAGTAAGGTGCTTGCCTTGCAAACATGGGGACCTTTGTTCAATTTCTAGTACCCACATAAAAAATAAATACAAATAAATAAATCATTAAAAATAAAAGTAACTCGACTATAACATCTTGAAACAGACCTGAAAATGGGACGAGATATAAACTCCAGGTTGGCTTAATACAATTCCAGCATTAAATTTTAACTGGGGACTGGGGCTGTAGCTCAGCTGGTAGAGTTCTCATGATGCCCTGGGTTCAATTTCCAGTACCACGTAAACCTGTGGCACACCCCTGTGCTTGACACACAGCTGGTGCTCTGCATATCTGCATTGCTATATTAATGTAGAAATGTTGAACATTTCTTCATTCTGGCAAACATACTGTGGAAACAGAAGGTGCATTAGGGAAAATGGGTGAGAGTTATAAAAAGCATTTGTTATCATTGGAAATGTTCTATCAATCTAAAATTATCCCACAATTAAAAGTTTATTTAAAACACATTAGGTATACAGTGCTTGATCCCCAGCATGGCAAAAAAAGATATGGATTTATTTGTTTATTTGTTTATTTAAGAGAGAAAGAGAGACAGAGAATATGAGTGTTTCAGGGCCTCTCGTCACTGCAAACCAACTCCAGATGCATGCACCACTGTGTATCCAGATTTACATGGTTACTGGGGAATCAAACCAAGGTCAGCAGGTTTTGCAAGCAAGCACCTTTAACCACTGAGCTATCTCCCTGATGATCCCTACCAAAGAAATACTTAGAAACAAAAATGCTAAATAAAAAGAATAAAAAGGGTGAAAGCTGAAATGTCCTGGTGGGAAAAGTAAGAAGAAATTAAAGAGAATACAGAGACTGTTTTTTCTGTTACTTTTTCACTCCTCCTGGCCTCTGGAACTCCAAAAAGCTCTTGACGTCTAATGAAAGAAATCTATTTCTTAATCTATAAAAATAATTAAAAGCCTGACCCAAACCCTAATATACATCCTGGTGAAAATTAGATATTTCTGCACAATTATGACTGATCACTCTCTAAGATTGTCCCCTGTGTTCTGTGGTCTTCACTGACTGTAGGTTTGTTTAGATATGCTTCCTTGCTTTTCTCTAACGAGACATCCCTTAATGTGTAGACTCAAGGTAGACTCAGTGATGTCACCCAAATAGCTCTCATGTGACCCTGATCTGTGTGTAGACAAAGGAGAGCAGCAGAGCCAACAGCATGAAGATGAATTCTTTCTTTCTGGCTGGGTCTAATGGCCCTCGAAGTGTGTTTGCCTGGAACTTTTGATGCTCAGAGTGTCAACATATAAGGTCAGAGGAACTCACTAAGCACACACCATAGCTTCATATTTGTTTTGATTTTCTGCATTCTTCTCTTGAGTGAGAAAATTGAATCACTGGGAATGAATCAGAAGCTATCTATCACATGTTACCTAAAAATATGCCTATTTTTCTCCCTGGCATTGAGTTGGTGAGTCACTAAGGATCTGTGTGTGTCCACTTATCAAAGTATCTATTCATCCATTGGCAGCTTTTAGGTGATCCATAGGATCCATAGGTTTAAAACGTGTGATGTTCGTGAAGCAGAAAAACATGGACCACAGTGAGTCATGCAGGCTTTGAATAAAAGCCATAAATCCATATAGTACACCCTAACTATGACTCAGGAGAAAGAAAATAAACACCGCTTTGAACAAAATCATTCTTTGTTCTTGGACTTTACTGTCAATGAAAACACCTACTAGATAACCTTGGCCATGCACTTACTGGAGCTGTGTGGTGTCTGAGTGTACAGTCTTCCCTGGTGCGTCTCTGTTCTCACAGACACAGCACGTTGGCTTCTACTATGTGTCTCTTGAGTCCCAATTCATTTCCACAATCTTCAAGCCAGGAAATAAAATAAAACAGCCTTGGGGAACCCAGCCAACCAGTATGTCTCCTTCACCCATATCTCTAATATCAGAAAAATCACAGCGTGAAACTGTTGAAAACCAGATCCATACAGCAGTTTAAGCCAAAAAGAAGCCTCGCTCCTGCTTAGCTTTTCAAAGAAATGTCACTTTATGAAAGGAAAAATCTAAGCTCTCATTCAAAATTGCTTTATGGTGATATTTTTTTTTAGAAGCAGAGCATGAAAATTGTGAACTTTGAGCGGTGTCACAAAGAGGCAGTTGTTGCTGGGTGAGGGAAACAAGCTTGTTCAATAATGTAGGTTAGGTTTTCAGAAGTGGGGTTTGCTTGGCGTTGGAGTTTTGATACATTGTTGCAGATCATTCTCTCCTTGGCCCTGCCAGTCACTGGACTAGAGGGCACATATGTTAACAGGCTTTTCCCCTGTGTCACTAGTAACCAGCTTTGATGTGGCAATCCTTATTTATGCTCGTCAGTTTAGAATATGCAACAGCTCGAGTTCTATTCCTCAGGGGGACCCCGTGAGGGACTGCTGCTAAAATCAATAGAATGAAAGAGAAATTCATTTATTTTAGCAAAATCAATGTTCAAAGAAACTCCGGGAACTCCTGGATTTCCTCTAGGTGGGGAGCATCTCAGAGGATCTAGGGCAGGTGAATAAAATTCATTTTACTTCCATTCTCCTCACTCTTTCTCCCATCTCAGGCTTCCCTTTGTCTTTTTTTTAATATATACATGATAAAAACTCAGAACTAATACTTCATAGAACACTGCCTCGCTGTAAGATCCATTTTATTTTAACCTAATTTAGGAGATCTTTGCCTTCTTGACATCCCAGAAGAAGGTCCTGCATTGCCATGGATTCCTTGATGAAACCATCCCATGTTGTCAAGGCAACCAACTTCACTGTTTTCTCCCCTCTAGAAAACCGTTTCCAATGGTGTAAACCTTAAATCACAATCATCCCTTATAATACTCAGGGTCAACGATGTCTATGTCCCCCGCATGCACAAAGCTGTTACTTTTCATAAGATATCATCTCATTACAGGGAAAGAATTCAACGTGAGGAATATAGTGTGTATTAAAGCATTGATGTTAAAATAACCCCATACCATTTAAATTGTGTTTCTTCATTCACTCCCAGGAGATAAGAGACTGTTTTCTACAGGCTCTTACATTTTCTGAAGCTGCAGTACCTATGTTGGCATATTTTGATTAATTTTTATGTACATTGATTGCAATCAGCGGCTTTCTCGTGGTTCATGAAATTAGACTGCTGAAAAAATATTTTCTGGAATTAATATTACCCACCTGTTGTAAATTTTCTCCTTTTTTTTTCTTTCTCTCTCTCTCTTTTTTTTTTTTTTTTCGGTTCTTCAAGATGGGGCTTCACTCTAGCCCAGGCTGACTTGGAATTCACTATGTAGTCTCAGGGTGGCCTTGAACTCATGGTGATCCTCCTACCTCTGCCTCCTGAGTGCTGGCTTGCACCACCACATCCAGCTCAGTGTTGGGGGCGAAAGCCTTTGGGGGCCTTTGGGGGCCTTTGGAGGCACACCCTGGCTTAATCTCAGGACAGCACCTGACAGCTTGCCAAGAGGGGCTTGGCTTAATAAATTTCAGGAGGTAGTCTTAATTGGCTATTATGCACAGGTTCTTATCAATAGCTCCCTGATTGGCAAAGAGTTCTATATATATTCTGTAGCATATCTGCAAGAGAGATTT
>PVHP010009493.1:0-50234 GCA_004024765.1 Zapus hudsonius | reverse complement strand
AAAAAAAAAAAAAAAAGAAACGTTCTCATTTTACTTCCTGCTTTAGTCCATTGCTGAGAAGTATTAATTTCTAGAGTGTTCCTCAATACAAACATATAGACCTTAGCTGGGCGTGGTGGCTCATGCCTTTAATCCCAGCACTTGGGAGACAGAGGTAGGAGGATCGCAGTGAGTTCAAGGCCACCCTGAGACTACAGAGTGAATTCCAGGTCAGCCTGGGCTAGAGTGAGACCCTACCTCAAAAAAACAAAACAAAACAAAACAAAAACAAACAAACAAACAAACAAAAAACCCATGTAGACCTGGAGTACTGGGAATATTCCTAACAGAGAGAAACAAGGCAGAGGCATGTTTGACATGATTTGGGAACTTTGTACCATTTTCAGGTGATGACATAATGAGGTGTCAGCAGAGGAAATCTGTGGCCCTTCTTCTGTCCCCCCCATTTTAAACTGGACACATGACAGAATACAACTACATGTCTCAGCCTGCTTTACAATGAGGCTGGTCACATGATTACATTTTAGCCAATGAGACTTAAGTGTATGTGTAAAACCAATTTCCAAGATGTCTTAAAGAAGGTTCAATCTCCTTTCTGCTGGCTGTAATGTAGACTTGATGGTTGGGTCTGGGCTACCACCCTGAGCCATGTGAATGAAAGGCCACCCACGATGCCCTATGGACTATAGCAGGCTTGACCCACCTGCCCAGCTTACTTTTTTTTTTTTTTTGGTACTGGGGAATTGAACTTGGGTCTTTCTGCTTTCAGGCAAATGTCTTAACCACTAAGCCATCTCTCTAGCCCTAAGGGGTGTTTTGGATTTGGTTCTCTTAATAATATTTTTTTCTGTCTTTTCGAGGCAGAGTCTCACTCTAGCCAAGGCTGACCTGTAACTCACTGTGAATTACAGGTTAATTCACTATGAATTGAGGGTGGCCTCAAACTCACAGTGATCCTCCTACCTCTGCCTCCCAAGTGCTGGGATTAAAGGTGTGTGTCACCACACCCTGCCCTTAATAATTCTTACCTAGAGCTTACCAGATAGCCCTGCATACCAAGTGAGGAACGTTACAGACTGGCAGGGATGGATTTTATCAATGGGGACAGCACATATGGGGTGTAAGCCTGCCCCTGGGCAAGCACTACTAGGCAAGGAGCTTTTTCTCTTGTCCATCTGGTAGGAAGCAGCAAGAGCTGCATTCCAGTCCAGCCACCACTGGAACCACAGAACCTTGCCCACATGAACCCCTGCTGAGGCTCCAGGTTCCATGGGGCCTAGAGGTACCCTTTGAGCCACCCCAGTGGTCCTGAGGAATGTGTCCTTCCACGATCTGAAGTGTGGTACATGGGGAACATGTCTGTAGGGCTATAACCATCCCTTCTTCATCCAATCAAGGGCTGGGGATGTAGCTCAATAGTAGATGTAGCTCAGTGGTCTATCTAGCATGCTGGAAACCCTAGGTTCACTTCCCAGGAGAGAGAGAGAGAGAAAGAGAGAGAGAGAGAGAGAGAGAGAGAGAGAGAGAGAGAGAGAGAGAGAGAGAGAAGGGAGAAACTTCAGGCCCTTGGTTTGGAGAGGTTACTCCTGCTCCGGGCCTATCTGTGGCCTGGACAATTGCAGGATGGAACCACTACGGATGCACATTCTCTCCTACTCCTTTGGAGCCTGACACAGGATGAGGGCACCTGCTTGACCTGTGCCAACAAGGGCTCTTGACCCTTCGTGGCCTAAGTGCTTCAGCCAAATCCCAACCGGCTCTGCCTTTCTCCTAGCAGAAGGCGGGCTTCAGGGAGGAGAGGGTGGTGGGGGGCTCTGGTCCACGGGGTCTTCAGCTGGGCGTGGTGCGTGCAAAGGGGCTGGAGCTGCAATGCGGGCCGCGGCCACTTGGGGACAGCACAGCTCTCCTGGTCTCATCGGTCCCTTAGGGGTCCGCGATCCAGGAAGGATGTCGCCCGGCAGGAGGAGCGATGTCACCAAAGGTTCAGCAGGTACTGGCCTGGCAAGGGGCGTTCAGGTCCCAAAGATCCCAGCTTGCGACGCTCCGCCTGGTTCCTTGGAAAGCCTGATCGGCCCCTCCCCGCTGCCTCAGGACTCGTGCCAGGTGGCAGCGGGTCCCCACCCCTTCCTTCCCCGGCTCTCCGCAGTCGGGGTGTGCCAGGCCCGCACACCTGCGCGGGGCGCCCCGGAGCAGGAGCGTCTGGAGGGCGTGGGTCCCCCCGCCGGTCCCGGGCCGTGACCCCAGCAGACGACAGCTGGTCCCGGCCCTCGGAGCGCGCGGGGCAGTGGGTGCCGAGGCGGCCCCTGCGCCCCGCGCTGCCCCTCGAGGCCTTTGCGCCCGGGGGCGCCGCGCCCCGCCGTCTCGCCCGGCGCGCTGGCCCCGATCGGCCCCGCAGGCTTTGAATGGCAGCCCCGGCCTTTGTGCGCGCCCGCTTCATTAGCATAGCAGCTGCTCGCCGAGCGGGGACCCGCGCGGGAGAGGGCAGAGGCCTCGGGATGAATGGGGCCGCGGCTTTGGAGCGGGCGACAGAAGAAAGACCGACAGACGGACGCGGAGAGACCGTCGGATGGACGGCCAAGCAGAAGAATGCGCCGCCCGGGGGCGGGGGCGGGGCGGGGTGCGGCCCCCCGGAACCCCTCAGCCCCGGGAGGGTCTCTCCGAGGTCTCGCAAGGAGCTGTTGTGGAGGTTCCCAGACCTTCGACGGCCCCTCCTATGGCCTGCGCCCTCACACCGCGGCCTCAGGCTTTGTTTCCCAGCTGTCCCGGGTTCAGGGGCTCCTCTCCTGTCCTTCAAGGCCTGGGGATGCCACCTCCTCCCTGCAGGCTCTGCGGGAGCATCAAGAGACAGCTGGCCTTCCCAGGTCAAAGGGCGCTGTCCCCGCAGTCTTGTGTGTACATCCCCTCTGTGCTTTTGGGGGACACTGCCTGGCTGGCCACTTCTTTTTCTTCTTCTTTCTTGGCTTGCTGTATGGACATCGCCTGCTGGCTTTGGGCTAGTCTTTCTAGCAGGTCATTTATTTGTCTGCGTTTCCTCCAGTAAAGGTCTCCCGAGTGCAGTCAGGGTCAGATCAGAGATGCACAGTTGGACAGGAGCCAAGCACCTTCCTCAGGACAGTGGACAGGCCCTGACTTCACCATTTGGTGTGTGTGTGTGTGTGTGTGTGTGTGTGTGTGTGTGTGTGTGTGTGTGCCTGTATTCTTGCGGGGTTTCCCAGGGGCCAGCCCTCACCTGTCCCTTGCTTGGGCACCCACAGTGCCTGCCGGCCTATACCTTCACCTGGACACAGGCAGACCGTTGGCTCTGGAAGGCCAGGGTAGAGGATCTGGGGCACAGTTGTCTTTTTGGCCCAGGCCACAAGGATGCCAGCCTGAGGAGAGGGTGGGACTTACAAGAGACTTGGTTGGGTAGTTCCTGCCAGCCTCCACAGTACTCACTATGGTGGGCAGTTTGCTGAGCTGGAAGGCCAGCCCACACTGACCTCTGCACTCCAAGGAAACATACACCAGAGATAGCCGCTTTGGCCTGGTCACATCTCGAGAGCAGGACTTCCTCCTGTTTGTTCCCACCCCACAAGAAGCCCTTTTCTGTCAAGGTAAGATCAAGGGCTGTGTGCTGACTATCCTTGTCTCGGGGCCCCTGGGTCCTCTCAGCTGGGATTCTATCCATAGCTCTGACCCCCTGCTGGAGGGCCATAATGACTTTAGTGTGTCTGCTTGCCTCTTGGGCTGCCACATGGTGGAGGAGGCTTGTGTGTCCTTGTCACAGCCCAGTCCCTCACCCTCAACCACCTTGGGAAGAAAGACAGCAGGTCCCACTGGGGCTCCACCCTTGGCTGCCTCTTCTCAGGCTGGGGAAGACTGTCTCCCCCAGAGGGTAACAGTCCATCAAGTGTACATCAGAAGAGAACCTCAGAGCTAGGTGAACACAGCACCGTGTGGCAGCCACTCCCCTCCAAGGGCCCCAGAGCAACTCTAGGTGGGACAATGTCGAGCTTATTTATTATGAAGGCTGAAGGCCATGGGTGGCTCTCACATTCCAGGTCCTTGTCTCATTCCTGAACCAAATGCTGTGAGGTGGAGGAGGGGGAACATGGCCCAGAACTCTCCATGGTGGCCCCAATAATGCCCAGGCCTGACCTCATTCTCTAGATGTTCCAGTGACATCCATCCAGGTCTCTGTGATAGCCTTCCTGCCCTCAGCAGGCCCGGAGCAGGACTTACTGAGGAGGGACAAGATGGGATCCCTTTCCACTGGAGCGTCACTATCACCCTCTGTTCACTTGTATGGGAGGCTAAGGAACCCCCTGTACTTGTCTCCCACCTAGACCAAAGTGTGTGTGGGGGGTCAGAAGATGCATTCAATCAACTGAAAACGCACCTTTCTGAGCATGTCAGGAGAAAAGCCCGCACTGCATCATGGCCTCTGCAGGGCTCTTCTGGACCCCTTGCAGAGCCCCTGGGTGGGGTGTTTCTGTTCCTCTTACACACCCTCTCAACCCCTACTTGTGGGGATACTGGGCCCAACTCAGTCTGTTCTGGGAGTGGCTGGCCCAGACCTATGGGGACCTCCACAGCAGCTGGGATGTTCACCCAAGGGAAGCTGTCTGTCCGTCCATCCATCCCCCGCCCTAGCTTTCAGCCTTAATAGGAAGCACCTTGCCCTAGAAGGTCTCAGCTGTCAGGACTACTTCCAGGAATTCCCAAGGTGGCTGAAGCCTCAGTACCTGGCACAGGGCTGGCCTGTGGATTCTCACAATCCTCTGCGGTCAACTTGGACTTGAGCCTTGCTGGGCACTCACTTACCCAACTCTGTCTTGAAGTGAACATAAGCCAAGAGCCCTGCAAACAGCACGCTGTGGCCCAACCTTCATCTCCAAAAGGGTGTTCACGACTTGCACCAAAACCAAGAACCAGTAACTTTTTAATAAAAAAAAGACCAATGAAAAATTTATTCATAAATTTTTCACGCTGGGCTACAAGTCTATATCGTACGCTCAGGAGTGTGCTGCGGACTTCATCTAGACAGAAGCGACCAAACTGGGACCCATGTGCAGCTTCCACACAGGCCTAGGAAGTCTTAACATTAATTAACATAATTAAAAAGGCATTTGCATGTAGAAAAAACATACAGAACTCCTTGTGGAGTAATCTGTGCTTGTCTCGGTGTCTGCTAGCTTCACTGACATATCACTATTTTTCTCACACCGGTTCATAAAAGGCCTCAGAAGAAGGCAAAATATGACCAGCCCCCACAAAGGGCCTCCACCCACCTGTGTCCTCAAGTGCTCCCCATTTTTGCACGCTGGGTCAGCAGCACTTCTATGAAGGGGAAACCTCATTTAAATTTGAATAATTCAGCCTCTCTTTTATTTCGTAGGATCAAAACAAGGGGTGTGGGGTTGCATAGGAAACTGGAACCACGCAAACTAGGAAGGGCTCCTTTCAGGACGTTCCAGCGCCTCCTCCGGCCCGGGTACCCGGCGCAGCCCATCCCCCACGGCAGGACCCCCGGATCCCAAGTCGGGTCCTGGAGCAGAGGCCAAGGAAGGGTGCCGGAGCCCCTCCATTCATTCAGCAATAGCACGAGATTCACAGTCTTATAGGCATTTTATAAAAATATAAATATGGGTACAACAACAGCCTTCACAACGCTGGATACAACGCCCTTTAAAATTGGGTTTATAACCAAGATTCCAAAAAAAAAAAAATACACCTAAAACTTAGCTTAAAATATGTTAATATTTCATATTGTCATAAATGTTATGACATTCAATCGTGGCAAATCCATTTACTTTTTTTAAAAAGTGTGCAACCGACTGTTAACTAAAATAGAAGTCACTAGGAAGGGTAAAGTCCCAGACCTGAGAGTTTCCAGGTCCTGCCGGGAACTTTGCTAAACCAGTGTGGTGGGTCGGTGGCCTCTCACAGGAGGGGGAGGGGTGCCAGGGCTCCCCAAACTCACACAGAATCCAGAAGAGGGAGGAAGGGACGGAGGGAGAGGGAGAGTAGTAGGGTGAGAGGTGGACTAGCAAGGGAAAACCGTCGGGTAAGGCGGTATTTTCAGTGCAACCAAGAAATGGTAGACTCAAGTTTTTAGTTTTTAGGAAAAAAAAATGCATCTTTTCCCCCATAACCACGCATAATATTTTCCAAACAAACAAACAAAAACTCAGGCGCACAAACTTCACCCACAAATATACACACACGTGATAAATAGTTTAGGACACCAAGAACGGCGAGCGTCCCCTCATTCGCGCGTGGGCCCGCGGGGGGTGCTTGGCGGGTGCCCGGAGCGGCCCCGCGGGGGGCGGGTCCCGCGGGCGGCGGCCGGAGTGGGAGTCGGCCTGCGCCTTTCACCTTCGGGAGGAAGCCTGGCGAGCAGAGGATCCGGTATCTCGGGATTCCGAACTCGCCGGTTACGAGACTCAAATTTCAAAAGGGGCTGCAGCGCGCGCCCCGCCCCCACCCTCCCGGCGGGGCGGACGGGCGCTCGGGGGCCGCGGGGAGGCGCTCGCCGGACCCGGGGGCCGCGGACGTGGAGAGCTGGCCCGGTGACCGCGCGGGCCGGCGAACCTGGCGCACACCGAGGTAGTTGGCGGGAAGGTACAGCAGAGACGGCGCGGGCCGGGGTCCTGGGTCCGGGCGGACATCACCGGCCACTGGCCGCGTACTTGGCCTTGGTGATGAGATAGAGCACGATGTCCTGGTGGCCGCCGAAAGCGGCGATGTGCAGCGCGCTCCAGCCGTCGCGGTTGGCCAGGCGGATGTCGGCGCCGAACTTGACCAGTAGCTTCACGAGCTCCAGGTTGCCGTCGATGACTGACTGGTGCAGGGCCGTCTGGCCCTCGGGCCCGAAAGAGTTCACGTTGAACTCGCAGTTGGTCATGTTCTGCAGCAGCGACTGCAGCTCCTGCGTGTTGCCCTTGCGCACGGCTTCCTGGAAGATGCGCTGAGTCTGCGGCGCCGAGCAGGTGGACAGCTCGGCCTGGCTCATGCTGCCGCCGGGCAAGGGCCACGGGCCGCTCCCCGGCTCAGCGCGGGCGGCGGCTGCGGCGCGGGCCCCCGGCTGTCTCGGGGTGCGTCTGGAGGCGCGCCTCGGCGCATGGAGGGCGCTGCGCCCCCGGGCCCCGCACGCCGCCCCTGCGCGCTCCGGGCGTTCGGGGCCGGGGGCCGCCGCCGCGGGACCCCCACCGCATCCAGCCGCGCCCAGGCGGGCGGGCGGGCGACCGAGCCGGGTGCTGGTTTGGGGGCCAGGAGCGGCCGGGGCTGGCGACGCGCGCGGTCGCGATCCCGGAGGAGCTCGGCTGCGCTCCCACGCGGTTAGCACGCGGGTCCCCCTGCGTCGTGGTTCCCGTACCCTCGCCGAGTCCCGGCGCCTTTTACCGTCTTTATATTTGCATGACAATGGGCGTCCGTGACGCGCACACTGGGGGACCCACGATTGGACCTCGCCCGTGTGGGGGCGGATCGTGGGTGTGCCGGTGGCGCCTTGGGGGCGTGTCCGTGAGGTCGCGCGCTCCGCGGCAGGGGGCGCTGGTCTCGGGCTGCGGGGGATGGAGAAGCCAGGTGGCTACAGGGGTTTCCCAGCGCCGCCTGGCCTCGGGCCTCTGCCGACCTCCTACCCATTGTCCCTCTCGTGGTCCAGGGAATTTCGAGTTCCCTGCGCTGCCAGTCCAAACAGCGTTCACCGTCAGTTTGGTGACAACTCCAAGAACGGCTCCGGCGCACGCGCCTTCCACCACTCTGGTGTGTCCCGCGGGAGAGTGGCTTCCTCAGCGGCTCGAGCATCTCGTATTTGGCCCAGTTACACTGGGGAGGAGGAGCCCCCACACCCTCGATTGTCCGGGTGTGGGGATCGGTCCTCTCCAGAAGCAGCGGCTGGGGTGGGTTCACAGTAGGGGGAGCCGTCTGTCACTTTGAGGCATGGGCCTCAGCTAGCCAGCCCATCAGCATGCACATTAGGCTTGTCCAGGTGGGCAGCCCCAAGTGAGACCCCAGGACTGGCCCGAAATGACGCATTTCCAAACCATAAGCCCCATGTTTTATTGACTACTCTAATAACTGACAGGGAGGGCTGGCCAAGGAGGCAAGGCTCCACAGTTTCCTCATTATTTTTATTTATTTATTTTTACAGTTTACAGCTCTGCTGTGGTTGCTGAAAATTAAGGAGGAATGATTTTCAGACCCTGCAGAGCAGGAGGCAGGGCACGCCAGGGCTTGATTCTTTCTGAAGCCAGGTTGGGAATTCCAGCAGGCAGCTGTGGGCCTCGGCTGAGACGACCACCCTGCAAGGTGCCTTCTGCCCAAGCTCTTTCTGGAGAAGCTTCTGTCCCAGACACAGACCTACGTGGGCATGCCCCAACTCTTTTTTTTTTTTTGTGCTCTGGGAGGGGCCACAGCTAAATTGGACAGAGAAAATGGGCAAGACCTGTCTGGGACTGGCCATCTTCATCCAGTTGCCCTCAGGCGTGACCCTGGCTGACTTGTACAGGGTCATGTTCACCTCCTGGTGGTTGGGGAACCTGACTGCCTCAAATATGAATCTTGAAGCTCACTCTGGTCTTCCTGGGAGTCATGGTCCTCTGGGCTCTGTTCCTCTAGACTCCTACCTCCACCTGGTGCCTCGCTGCTCTCCCTAGAGCCCTAGAGAGAAGCAGAGAGTTCTCTCCACTGTGCAGATGGCACCACTGAGGCTCAGCTAGGGCACTGGCTGACCCTTTTGGACTCTCACAGATGGGGAGCTACCCTGGTGCTGATTGGGTCACAGGATGTCAGACCAGAACAGGACTGGGTGTAGAGAAGAAATGGTTCTGGGAGAACCTTGGGTAGGAGCTGCGCAGGGTCTGGCAGGAGGCAGAGATCGCAGCTGGGGGTGAGCAGAGCCCTTGCTCTCACCAAGCTCAGGGCTGTCTCTGGAAGGTGAATGGGTCCCCAGATGGGTCCCAGCCTAGGTGGGCTCCGGCTTGGCCTGGGGAAGGGCATCTGAGATGCTCAGCCTGAGCAGAGCCTGGGAGAAAAGTCCCGTTGACATCCGCAGCGGGCAGCAGACAAAGGGGCCTGTGTGAGCTCAGTGTGGGAACTCGAGGCCGCCACCATGGGGCCGTGAAATCAGCGGCGGCCCTGGTGAGAGCTGGGAGGCTCAGCCAGCCCTGGCAGGGACGGTGTGGCTGGTGTGGCAGTCCTATGGTGGTGGGAGCTTACCCTGAGGTCATTCTGTCCTGTGTCAAGATTCAGGGCCAGACAGATGTGGCTGGGCTGCCACCATTGTGCTGATGGGATGGAGCCCATGCCCAGCTCTGTGGCATTCAGGTGATGATGGCTACAAGACCCCTGGCTGGCTCCTGCTCCTCCATTGTGGCTGTAAAGGACACTTTCACCAAGTTGCTCTTGCCCACACCTGTGCCCTCCTTGAAGCTGCCCCATGTGAGGATGGGGTGGGGGGAGGCTGTGGGGCTCCAGTTCCCAGGAAGCACTACTCAACAGTTTGCAGAAGGACAGATGCAAAAGGTGGACATTTGTTCCATATGCTGTTGGAGAGAGGGAGGGGACCAGCTCCTATGTCTGTAAACCCTGCCTGGGATCTGAGGAAATCCCCACTCTGATTATAAGGACTCTGACTTTCATCCCCTGCCTAATCCTAAGGATGCTGGCCCAGGGGAGCCCTGCCCAGCATCCACCACTCCCAGAAGGCAATGGTGGATGTAGCCCTCTTCTCCCTCCAGGTCCCCCTTCTTGGGGTGGAGTAGGTGCTCTGTAGCAGGAGCAAATCGGCTTAACTGCAGGGCAGCACGTGGAACATTCTGGAACCCAGGGATGGGGAAGTCTGGGTGGGGCATTCCAGGCATTCTGAGAGAGCCTGAGGAGGACAGCACAGAGGGGCAGCTGGCCAGGGCTGGACCAGGGCTGCGGCCACCTTAAAGGCACTGAGCAAGGGGAGGGAGGCCAGCGGGCAGTGGGGGCGGGGCTTCTAGCTAATTCATTAAAATGTGTCGGGGAGCGTGGGAAAGAGGAGAGTGTTTCTTCCCAGCAGCCCAGACACCTGGTAGAAGGGCCGAGAGAGAGGATAGGAATCAAATAACAAACACTCAGGCCTAGCCAGCGCCGGCAGAGCAGAGGAAGGAGGCCCAGGCAGGAACTGTAGCAGACAATCGCTGTGACCGGGGCTCCTGCCTGAGGGCTGGCCACTCAGCATGGCCAGCCAGCACCAGTGGCCACAGCAGTCCTGTCAGCCTGGTGACTGTCCTTAGTCTTGGGAGGCAGCCTGCTACTGCCTGCTGAGCTGACCCCACTGCTGAAGAAGGCATATTGGGGCTGACCCTCCACACCTCAGAGCTTGCTTCTAATGCCTAGATCTGCACTAGGCAGAGAACCATGCCTAGGGTGGAGATGCCCAGAAGCAAGAGTGTGGGAAACACAGTGGGCAGGAGGCATGGCTGTCCTTGAGGATGGGCCTGACCAGCAGGGACAGCATGGGCTTCTACTCTATGGCTCTACCTTTGGCCCCTGGCCTGAGTCAAGAGCAGCTTCTAGCATGCAGCTGGGCTGAGCAGCAGTTGGATGCTCTTCCCTGCTTCCTCATATATGGTCAGGGGCTATCTCCCCAGGACAAGACATGAAGCTAGGGGTCCTACTTCCAGAGTCCACACCCCAGCTCTGCTCCTCTTAACACCCCAGCAGGGCAGGGAGAGGGTTGTGAGTAGTGTTGGTTTTGAGGGACCCTGGCTCTGTGGGTTAGTCCCTGCCCATCTCTGAGCCCAGCATTCCCCACCTAAAGGTTACCGATAGCAAACTGGGACAGGGTGCAGATCCCAGGGCATTCTCAGGGCAGTGACTTGTCTTAGACCCCAGGGAGGCCCGAGCTGGGCCAGGCCAAGGAAAGTGGGGCAGAAGTGGGCCTGGCATTATATGCCTGGGTCTGTGCGTACTCCCTGCATTGGACAGATAGCTGTGCCTTGCTGGCCTTTAGGGCTCTGTTGCCTAGAGGCTTCCGCTGGGTTCCTCAGCCAAATCTGCACTGATTTCCGTTTGAGGCAGGAAGTGGAGGAAAGGGATGTGAGGGGGGGTACATTCCTGGGGGGTGAGCAAGGAGGAGGCAAGCTACTGCAAGACCAAGCAGGACTCAGACTGGTTGCTGTTGGCTCCCCTCCTCCTTCATCTGTGGTTCCCATCCTGTCTCCCCCCACCTCTGGGATCCCCTTCCCTCTCTGGCATCAGCACTCTGGAACCTTCCAGGGTGGCCAGCAGTGGGCCTTGGCTTCCCCTGAGAGCAAAGGCAGGCAGCACCTCCTTCCAGGCAGTTGTGATCAGCCAGGGGCCTGATGGAGGTGAGAGTCCTGTAGCCTTGATGACCAGCTCACTGCTTCCACTAGATTGCAGTGGCTGTTCTTCTCTATCTCTGGAGGGCCAACCGACCTGGGTTAGGGGTGACAGAGACTTCATGGGACACTGTTGGCTCAGGGTCCAAAAACCCTGGTAATTTGGAAACATTTCTGGCATCCCCAGCAGCTCAAAGGCATGTGGAGGGACACGGTAAGCAGACAGACAAGCAGACAACTAAGCCACTCGTGTTTATTGTTTAGCTGGCTTTCCGGTCTTTAAAAGGGTCTTCTGGCTTGGCCGGAGGCTTGGCTTGACCGGAGGCTGGGGGACACCCTCCAGGACCTCATGGAAGGGCACAATGATGCGGTCCATATGGGAGCCTTCCCAGAAGACCTTGCCGCATTGTGTGCAACAGTAGAAATGCTGTAGCCTGGGCCTCCTCAGCACACTGGCTGTGACCCCCTCCAGCTGCAGCCGTGTGCCATTGCCCAGTGTGGGTGGGGTGTTGGTCTGCAGGTCCTTTGCCTCCAGCCAGCGGCAAGGAGAGTCACAGGTGTAGCTCCCAGGGTCCGCCTCTGGGACTGGACCTGGGCAGAGAGAAGCAGCATTTGATTACTCAGACCCCCCCCCCTCAAGGTATTCACCAGCCTTGCCCATAGTTCTGCTCCAGCCACTCCTAATCCTGCTCACCCCATACAGCCTCCTGTCCCTCTGGGGTCTCAGTCCCTTCTGACCACCCCTTCAGAGAAGCCAGGCCCTCCCCTCTGCAGGAACAAAACCCCTATCTTGGGGCAGGTCAAAATGCCAGGGCCCCATGGAGAACTGGCTTTGGTGGGTGGCCCTGGACCTCACCTGACTCCCTTGCATCCTTGCTCTGGGTGGCCTCATCGCCTGTCAATGAAGGATGGGAGGGCATGACGAGACTGTCTCAAGGGGTATGAAGTCACCTGGGCCCCCATGCTACTGTGGGCTGGGTCCCTGTCATCTCTTGGTGCTTGGCCTGCCCCACTTCCTAGTGAAGAAGGTAAAGGGCTGCAGGGTATGTAGGGGTGGGGACTGAGAAGTTTTGGCACTACAGGGTTCTCCTCCTTGGGAAGCTCACTCACACTTTAGGACTTTCTCGGGGCTCAAAGGTCCCTGGGAAACACATCCTACAGATCTGCTGATTATGCTCTGGGGGCCTGAGAACCAGTGGGTGGGGGCAGGGCGGCCCTTCTATGGTGATGAGCAGATAAGCCCACTGCCAAAGAGCCCATTTCGAAATCAGCCAGCACAAGGGCGGGGCCCCAGGGCCTCCAAAAAACGTTAGGGTGGCTCCTACTGGCCTTGCAGAAGCCTCTCCCCAACCCCACCTCTGCAGTGAGCAGAGGTCAGAGGGTCCAGGCTCCAGCTGAGGAGCTCCTGTAAGGCTGAGCAGCTGAGGGGAACCTGGGCAGCAGGTGGGGGAGGTGCCCTCCCCATTCCTATAGACCCTGTAATTTGCTTGGAAAATGCTTCTCTGCAGAAGGTCCCAGATGAACTGCAGATAGGCACACAGATGAATGCAACCCTGCACCCCCTTCCGGGTCCTCACTGGAGCCTAGGAAGGACTTCCATCTGGTCCTTCTGCCTCCACCCAACCAGTTCAGACCCCCCTTTTTGCCCTTCAACCCCCTGAAGTATCAACTAGCCTGTGTTTCTGCTCACCACCATGGAAGTGGATGGAGGTCTCCAGATGAGGCCACCCACCTAGGTGTGGCCTGTGATAACTAAAGCTGTTGGCCCCCCAAGGAGGGACAGCCCAACTCTGCACCCCCTCATAGGGGCATCAAGGTCAGCCTGTGGAGAGCTGAGAGCTACTTCAGACATATGGAGGTGGGAACACACCCACCCATTGCATGGGGTGGGGGAGCTGTGCCCATAATCCTCCAGGAGAAACAGTCTGAGGCAGAGACAGGCCACTGGATGGGGATTGGGGTAGTCTTGGGATGCTCTCTAGACACTCTTTCCAGGTTTGCTGTCCACTCTGAGTAACAGTTCTACCCTGTCCTTCTGTCCTGACCTTGGGCTAACCCGGTGTGGGGAGCCTAAGATCTCTTTCTACCCACTGAGGAGCCTTGGTCCTCCTGGGGAACAGTTCTATCATTCTGAGAGTGAGGGAGAAGAGGGAAGAAGGGAAGGAAGAAGGGAGAGAGGAGGAAAGGAGAGGGAGTAGGAGAAGAGATAGAAGATAGAATGAGAATACGGGTCTTGATCTCACCAAGTGCATGGCGGGGGAGGAAGTGAGGGAGAGGGTAGTGGGGCAGGCCACTGACCCCTGACCCTTATCTCTCTTACCTTGAGCACTGTCCTTCCACCTGCCATCACCCAGGAAGTCAGAGCTGGAGGGGTCCTGGGCACCAATGGAAGACCCACTCCACACTCCGCACCTGTCCCAGGCTGCCCTCACCTGTGCTGCTGGGGCCCTTCTGCCGGTTGCTGAGCTGCACGAGTTGCTTCATCAAATCCTTGGAAACCTTAAGGCACTGGTCACCGTTACAGGCCTGAGGACCAGAAGGGATGCTCAGGGCCAAGTGTGGTTTCCTCACTTTATCTCCAAGGCCCACCCTGTGCTCACTCTGGGCACTTGTGTTTCTCCCCCCCCCCCATCCTGTGGTCCTCTCTGGTATGTCTCAGGAGCCCTCCCTGACTGCCAGTGTCTCTTGGGCCATGGGTTGCCTCTTCCATTTCCCAAGGCTCTGGCGATTTTGCCCAACTCCCTTCCAGACCCAGTTAAGCTCAGCTGTGGGATGGAGGATCAGTACGGACAGCCTCTGAGCCGCTCTGCCTCCTCCGGTCTGACCACCTCAGTGTCCACACTTCCCAGTGACACCTGGGCTACCTGCCACTGCTACAGGGGTCAATGTGGTCCTGAAAGCCATGAGAGGTCTGAAGCCAAACTACTTTGCTACTTAAAAGGAAAGTTTATCCCACATCAGCCTGAGCTAGAGCAAGACCCTACCTTGAAAAACAAAACAAAAAGTTTATTTTCGTGTGTGCCTGCATGTGTAAGGGCACACCAGGATCTCTTGCCACTGCAAACAGAATACCAGACATAGATATTTGTGCCACTTCTTGTGTTCAGCTTTACATGGGCATCTAGGGAATTGAACCTGGGCCAGCCGGCTTTATAAGCAAGCACCTTTAACAATGGAACCATCGCCCCAGCCTTGTTTTGGGGATCTTGTCTTTGTCCCAGACATGCAACAGCACCTAGGCCATCTGGGTGGTTTGTGAGTGTGATCATCCAGTGAGGGTTCAGCTCGGGCCTGCTGGCATGATTGTCCCTGTAAATGTGGTGACTGTTCCCAGTCCTGGAGGCAGCCTGCTACAGCTAGCTGACCTGTTGGCAAGGGCAGGGAGGCCAGGACCTGGCCTCAAAGGGTCTGTGAACAGCTAAGTGGTCACTACCTGGACGAAGAGATGGGTCTGCATCCCCAAATTCCCAGGACAAGTTGGGGAGGTCCTGGTAGGCACACATCGGGGAGGTTACACTCTGGAGTATTAGAGGAGGTGTGGTCCTCAGGCTACTGAACAGAAAACTACAAAGAGAAGACAGCTGAGCGCTGTGGTCTCTAGTGATCAGGCCCCCTCCCATCCAGGGGCTCTGGCTGAGCCAGGAAGGTGTCCTGGGATGACACAGTTAGAGCCCCAGGGTGTGCCATGTTGGGCGGCACCTGCCCCACCCACACATCCTTTTCCCACGGGCCTTTCAACACCAAGAGGTTGCATTACCTGTGGCTTCGTTGCCACCTCCAGCCCTGCAGCCCCCGCTGTCCAGGGCCTGGTGGGCAGGTGGGGCTCCTCTGGGGAAGTAGGATCTGCTTTCACACCAGAAAGCCCCCTGACTCAAGAGGGCACCTCCCGTATTCTCAGCCACCTCACACAGCCCAGCCTCTGGGTGCGGCTGAGTGTGGGGACTTCCTGGGGCAGGTGTGGGAGAAGATGTGCCACACATGTGCCCCAGGCCGCTGCATGGTCCTGCTGGGGAAGAACTGAGGTCCAGTGGGCACCTGCCCATGGCTACCCACCACAGAGGTCTGTGCTCTGCTCTGTCTTGGCCATCGGAGGGGATTATAGGTGGGGAGATCAGGGTAGCACAGTGGGGTGAAGGGCCACAAGTCCTCTGCGTGGGGTCTCCCAGCCCTCCCAGGACCTGGCCCATCAGTGCAGCCTGGGCGGGGTAGCTGTCTCATGCTGAGTCACCAACAGGCAAACGCCTGGTGCTGTCCGCAAGGACCTGGCCCCACCTTCGGGAACCACGGGTGCTGGTTTTCCCACGGTCTGTTGCCCGCTCTCTTGGGTCTTGCTGTCACCCCAATGGGGCCCCAGGAGCCCTGCCTCCGCCTGGGCTGGAAAAGCCAGTTCTGCACTGTTCCCAGCACCCGCCTTCCACCCCCAGGCTTCCCGTCCACAGTCCACAGGAGGGCCAGCCACTGAGGCCCTCATGGCCAAGTACACTAGGACAGTGACCGTTTCTACCTGAAGCATTCAGCTTGATTTGGCTGAGCGTCTTTACTTCGCACCTGGGGACTGGCTTGCAGAAAGGAGGCTTTATAGGGACAGGCTTGCTCACAGACACATGCTCTGGATGTGATGGCCAGAGCACCACACCAGGTTCTCACACTGTGCCCTCCATCATTGTGCGATCAGCAGACTTCAGCTTCGGGATGTCATTGGATTTTGGCAGAGACTATTGGGGTTTCCCTAAGACACCTGAGAACAGCATAGCTGGTCAGCCTGGCTTCCACCCCTCCCCGCCCCCCAGCCTGGGAGCCCACAGACAGGGCTGGCCCCCACCCTCATAACCTCACTGGAAGGGAGGGGCCCCCAGAGGGTGTAGGAGGGCTCAGGTGAGTGGAGGACAGAGGGGCTGGGAAGGCTCCTGGCTGCTTAGTCCCAGGGGTTCCCTGTGTGCCTGGTTCCCACGGCTGCAAGGTACCAACAGTTTGCTCAGTCTTGGTTCAGGGCACATCTACTTGGGACTGTTGCTGGCAGGCTATGGCCCCACAGGTACAAAGCTGTCTTATTGGTCCAGCTACTAGCTGGGGATCGTGGGCCTGTAGTGGGTTTGACTACATGGCTTTTCCTCCCTGCAAACCTGGGCAAGAGTGAGGGACAGAGCCGATCTGGCTGTGTTCTGAGATGGGAACCCAGGGAGGTGTACCCTGCTCATGCACCCCCAGCCCCAGGTCCCCAGTTATGCAAAGAGGGTCTGTGGGGTACCATCTGCCAATTCTCCCAACCACACCTGAGATATGTTGGTGTATGTGCTGGGGGTGGTGGTGGAAGGCATTTGGGGTGTGGTTCCCAGGGTAGTGGAGCCATACCATGAGCGGGCCTGCTGTCAGCCACAGTCCAGGGGTTGATGACTGCTGGAGGAGCCAGATCTGGTTAGCTGTTGAGGTCACAGTATCTGTCCCAAACTGTCCCAGGAACATGCGTGTCTGGGTTCCTACCTGCCCAGGCACCCATTTGGTACCTGGGCCACATACACTGACAGTGTGTGTGCAACTACAGGTGTGTCTGGCCTGTGCCCCCAAAATAGTAGACAACTGGTGCCCAGTTGTGGTCCGCGTCGGGAGGGATCCCAGGAGTAGCTCTCAGTCAAGGCCGTGGGTACAGTGACAGAACTGAGAAGTCAGCTTTGGTGTGGCCCTGATCTCTTCCTCAGGCTGAGGGTAGCAGAGTCCAAACTGGCAGAGGCTACCAGCCTCTCAAACACCCTCTAGCTCCAGTCTTGAGATCCCATGCCTTGCCAAATGGGGGCTCGAGGAAAGGGTGGAACCTGAGTCCTGGGTCCCTCCCTGTGAGAACTCTGTGCCCTAAGGTGCAGGGAAACAGGTGGTAGCCTGCCAGGCTAGGAGCCCTTTGCTGATGGGGAACTGGTCCAGGCATCTCTGGGGGTGGGCAGAGGTGACCGGAGCTCACCTCCCACAGGCTGGTCGCCCCAGCGATTCCCATGGCCCTGTCCCTGCCCAGCAGATACCTGGCACAGCTAAGAGGTCCAGGCCCCACCTCCCAGCTGGTAACAAGTCTAGGCTCCTGAAGGTAGCACCGAAGGGGTTTCTCCCCCTATACTGAGGCATTGGCCCCATCAAGAGGGTGGCAGAGATCAGAGGGGTCTCTTTGGGATCTCCTGCTCTGAGCAAAGGGACGGGTGTGTGGAAACTTCTGCTAGGCCTGATGCCTGAACACTACTGCTAGCCGGTGAGTGCTCTGGGGACCTAAGAAGGACCTGCCCTCCCCTGCACCCTACCTCTAGCTAAACCTGGACCCCCATGGAGGGCCTGGGAAAGGTCAGTGTGAGGAAGGTGACTCCTGCTAGGAGACCCCAGCTTGGGAATTCCCACCCTATAGGCAAGCCTAGGCATAAGAATTGGCTCAGATGACCCCCACCCCCTGCAGGGAGATGCTAGCGCAAGCTCCAAAGTTACAGGCCATTTCTGCTCATTTTCTATAAACTGGGAAAGCAAAGCGTAACAGAGCAGAAAGGAAGTGAACAGCACCTCACCCCTCACTGCCTGGAAGGAAGTCTGCGCAGTGCCTGGAACCCCCTGGCAAGGGTTGGGGGTCCCTTGGCGAGGGACTGCCCCTGTTGCTCAAACACTTGCTGTCCGTTAGTTCTCTTCCAAACCCTGAAGGTTTTGATTCCAGCCCTGTTTGTCTCCTCTGACCGGCCCCACCCCCTCCCCCAGCAGCTTCCCAGACAAATGGTTCCGGTGGAGGTGTGGGCCTGACACCTTTCTAGACAGGACAGGGACAGGGCCCAAGAGAAAGCAATGAGGCGCCAGCCTGCTGTGGCCTGGATCTACTTCACACTTCACTCTCCCATGCTGTCCTAGGACACTTTGTGGGCCCTGGGTTGTCTGCCCCAAAGATGACCCGAGGGTCACCTGTCCACAGAGGCCACGGGACCTTTTCTAAGAGACTTAAATTGCCGAGTGTGCCGTCTCTGATAGACTCACCCAGGGCACTTCGTGAGCCCCATTAACCTGGCACCTTGACAGCATGGCTCTGAGTTTTCATTGGCATCTGAGCTGGGGGTGGGCTGAAGGGCCAGGACCAGGTCTCTAGGGACATGGGGAAACCTGCCGACTAGGGAAGGTTTCAAAATTGAGCCAAAGTGCCTTCCTTCCTATCTCTGTGAAGCAAGCTACATTCCTTTACTGGGGGGCCTCCACCCCCAATACTCGAGTGAGTCTGGAGTCAGTAGGGATGGCAGCCCTGGCAGGGGCTTTGCCCTCTGGCCCCTGCCCCACCCCCTGGCCCAGGAAGGGCAGTTCCCACGGGTCTGGCCCCTCCCCCACCTACCCATTGCCTGGTCCCTTTGTGCAACCAGGACAATGTCTCCACAGACAAGTGGGGGATGGGTCTCTGGGGATGGGCCTCAGGGCTGTCCTCCCTGGTGAGGGTCCCCTCAGGGGTCAGGGATAGCTGGGCTCACAGTCTGTACCTTGTTGCTCCCAGAGCTAGAAAGAAGGGGCATCAGTGTGAGTTCCAAGCAGGCAGGGTGAAAGGGGTGAGGGGCAGGGATGTCTTAGGACCTCAGAAGCACCCAGTGAAGCACCCAAAGTCACTCTTTTTTCTCTCTCTGCCAGGGCTGGAGCCACACCCCCAACCTGAGTGTATCTGCATGTTGAGTGTGTGTGAGGGGTGCACACAGAAGGGCATGTGACTTCAGGTGCCCAGAATGCCAACATGCTGTATTGGGACTGCCCTCCTGACTTGCTCCCATACCTGCCTAGGGGACGAAGGCTGACCCCACCCCTGCAGGGTCTCACCAGGTTCTGTCTTCCTGCTCCCACTAGGAAGCTGCACCCATGACCCAGGGGCCAGGGCCAGGTGGTGGGAACCCCTTCCTTCAGTCTCTTCTGGGTTTTCAGACCTGAGCCCTGGGGGGAAGGTCCCCTGTGGGGTCACTACCCTCCACATTTTGCCCTCTGACTGGCAGGTCCCAAAGCATGTAGCCTGTGTTGCTGTCTTTCACCCATCAGCTGTGACCCCACATTCAGCACATTTTGGGAGACCCTCAGTTTTTCTGTGGATCAGGTTGTAGAGTGATCAGGTAAGCCCAAGGTCTGGACAGCCAGCTATTCCCAGCAGGAATTCCCTGACACAGACCAGTCACAGCCCCCTGTAAGGGCGGAATATGATCCCTTATTTCAATGACGTGTGGGATACTTTTTTTTTTAGACAGGGTTTCACGTATTCACATAGCCTCCAATGTGAGGACTACCTTGAACTTCTTATTTTCCTATCGCCACAGGTTTACGGGATGAAGGAGCTCAAACCCAGGGCCTCACGCATGCACGCTAAAGCAACCACCCTACCAGCTGAGTTCCAGCCCCATCAGCTCAGGGATGCATTGCTCTATGAAAAATTTGTTTTCAGAAATTCTTATCTAGCAGAAATCTGCATTTGCAGAAATTATCCAGAGCCTGCCAGGCTAGAACCGGTGCTCAGGCGCTGGAGGAGGCAGCCTAGGGTCTCGGCAAAGAAACGGGGTCTGGACCACACAGGACGCCTTCCCGCGGGCCTGGTGGGGGCTCCCGAATTAGGTGTTGTCCCTTCCTGAGGCCCACCTTGTTTTTCCGGGGACCCCCTTCTCGTCGGGGGAGCCCTCCTCCCGGCGTCCTGGGGGAGCCACCTCTGGCCCCAGGGCACCCTTGACCCCGGCGTCCTTGGGGGTCTTCTACCCTCGGGTGCCGGGTCCCCGCAGGTCCCGCCCCCCGGGGGTCCCCGCAGGTCCCCCCCCCCGCGCAGCAGGCGCGGGCTGTTCCCAGACGGGGGAGGGGCGGCGGCCGTGAGAACGCGCCGGGCCGGCCGCGTGGGAAAGCGGGAGGAGGGGCGCGCCTGGGAACGGCCCCCGCCCCCGCCGCCCCGCCGCCTTTGAAAGGGCCACTCAGGGCGCCGGCGGGGATTCAAAAGCCAACGGCCGCCGCCGCCGCCTTCCCGCCCGCCCGGGTCGCCGGGGTGCGTGCTGCGGGCCGCCCTGCCCTCCGTCCCGGGGCGCGGGCACCGCCCGGCGGGGTCCTGGGGGCGGGCGCACCCCGAGCCCCCGGCCCGCGGCAGGTGGCAGGCCCGGACTCGCCTGGCCGGGCGATCGAATGGGGGGGTAGGTGGGAGGGTGCGCGGGGGGGGGTCCTGGCTGGCACGATCGGGGCGCTGGAGCAAGCGGGGACCTGGGAGTGTGGGCAGCAGACCTTGGTCTTCCCTGGAGAGCAAGTGTGAGGCAGTCAATGGGGTGGGTGGGGAGGCTCCCTTGCCCTGGCCTGGCCTAGGAGGGGTATGGAGACCCCAGACATGCCTGCCAGTGAGCTGCGGTGTCCCAGGTCGGGGACAGCTTTAGCTGCTGGCCACCCAGGTGACCTGCCCACCAGGATGTGTTCCAAAGGAACATTTTCCCCAGACCCACCTCCCCACACTGTCTGGTGCTGTCTCACCAGCTTCACCCCTTCTTTTGCAGCCCCCAGGGGTTCCTCCCTCATCCACTAGAGCATGTGGGCAGTGGGCAGGCTCACTCTCCAGAGCCAGGTCCGTGGCCACCCAATGAAGGCTGGGCCTCATGTGCTAGACGGTTCTGACCCTCGGACTGTTATGCGATGTCCTAAGTGTGCATCCCAGGCACCCCTGAGGAGGGACGGAAGGGCTCCTGGACAAGGGGCTCTGGAGAGGCCCCGGACTTCTGTCCCCTCCCGGGGTCCTGGGTTCTGGCAGGAGTGGGGAATTAGGAGCTGCCTTTTGGTGCATCTAGCCAGTGGAGGCTGTTTGGGTCTTTGATGGGTCTCCTGATTGCTACCCACGGAATCCTAAGGAACCCACTCTCTGGGAACACCACTGTGTGTGTGCAGTGACTGCCTCTTACATGTGACCACTGGCCAGCGCCTGCTCAGAAATCTCCCAGCTGTAACCATTGTTTTCCAGGCTTCTAGACTCCAGAGGCTGACACTGTAACTGCGGCCTTCTGTTCAGGCTGCTGACTATTCTCCCATCGTGGCCACCACTGCTAGGGTGGCACAACTCCCCAAGACCACAGGGATGACACAGCCCCTCCACCCACCCTTGCTTAAAAGGCCCCTCTGGCTAGGTCATTCATGGGGGCCCTAAAGGGGATGGGAGAGTACTAGTACAGACAGAGGAGGGCTCCAGGGGGCTTTATTGCACACTTAAGGCAACCCCCGGGGACTTCTTATGGCATCTTGGGGGGAGGGTCAGGATGCAACAGGAAGTGTAAATTGTGTATAGGCGGCTGCCACAGTGTAAAGACCCTCCCCAAAGTGGTTGAGGTCTGCTCTGGGTCATCAGGAGTTAGGCTGTCCTTATGCAATGGAGTCCGAGTCCTTACTTTCCCAAGGGCCAATCTCTGGTTGAGAGCCGGGGCTTTTCACCTTGGACCTGAAGCAGGTGAGGTCCCAACTGTGCTGAAGCTGATCCTGTGTCTCTCACTTTTCAGGACCCTGCTCTGCTAGAGCTGCTCCCATCAGAGGCTTTGGGTGGGTGGGGGTCTCTCATGCACCCCAGGTGTGTGTGACTTGGAGTGATAATGGGAGAGTGGGCCAGGGCTAGTGGACAGAGGCCTGAGGGGTGGAGTCCTTGACCTCTGCATTGCTTCCTATGCACCTGTCTGCCAGTGAGTCATCTGTTGGGATGGGGGAAGACAGACCCCTCCAGGGGAACAGGTAAACTGAGTGTAGAGGCTGGGCCCTGCCCTACATGCCTCTTGGTCCCTCACCGAGGCTCCACTGGTTCCTAATGCCTGGAGCTAGACCCTCGAAGCTCACCTCCCCAACTGCAGCTCCTGTCATAACTGGGGGGATCCCACTGCTGCCTTAGCCCCAAAGCTCACTGAGGTGGGGGTCAGTGGTCTCTTGGGACACCCACTTCTGAGGGCTTGACGTCACTCTTTCAAGACACGCCTCCACAAGGGCCACAATCCATTCCCCGTCCATGGGTGGGGGGTCCAGAGGGACAGCAAAAATAGACATTACGTCCTGCCATGTCAGGGGTTCATGTTTAAGTTTTTTTTTTAACTCAAATTTCTTTGATAAAATATTTTCCCATGGTGGACAGTGCTGGGAACGTCCCCTTGGCGGACGTTCTTGATGGACAGTCTCAGCCACCCCCCCTCAGTCCCGCTCCTAAGGGCCATGACCCCTCCTGGGAGCCCCTCTGCCCCCTATGTCTCCCTGTGGCTCTTAGGGTGGGCAGGTGGGTAGTCCTCCCTTCGAGGTCAGTCATCCCTACCTGACACATCTCCTTTGTGTGGATATCCCTGGAAAGCTGGCCCTGGTGACCCCAGAGCTCAGTTCTGCCATCCCTGTTCACTTCCTTCTCGAGCCCTCTGCGCCAGCCTAACAGCACAGGCCTTGCTCTGGGAACACTGCCTGTCGAGTGGGTTTTCCTCCGGGAACAGCACCAAAATAGCAGAAGAAAGGAAAAGAAAATGTAAATCCAGCCGGCAGCAGGAGCTCTCCAGGGAGGTGACCAGCTCGGGGGCTGTCCAGTGGGGGCTGTGAGTCAGGGTCCTGTGCCTTAAGTCAGGCCCTTGGGGCAGGTCCAGGGAGGGGGGTGACCCTGCTGAACCAGACCTGAGTGTGCTGTACTCTAGCTGAGTGGACAGTGGGCCTCTGATGTCTGGGTGGGTCACAAAGCAGTATGACTTTGCTGAGGCCTTCATGGGTCACAGTAGGACTCTGCGGACACTGGGAATGGGGCCTACCCTGGGTCACTGCTTCACCTTAAGCTGCTTCTCCAGTGTCCTTACTGACCTTGGGGACAGATCTCAGCACTGGGGCAGGAAGGATGCTGCTGGTGGGGCATCTGTGGCATTCCCAGCTGCCTGCCTGGGTTCAGCTCCCAGGTTGGCTGGGAATGTTGCAGCTGGGGGGTTCCTGGAGTGGGTGGTGGGAATGTGGCCCAAGGCCTGCCCAGTCCTGAGAAGAACGTTCCAGCACAAATAACACAACCATGTGGACTGAAGCCTTGGCCCTCCAGGCCTGACAACCTCTCTTGGGACTGTCTATAATGGGGGAAGGGGGGAAGAGAGGGGAGGGACGGGGCTGTAGCTGGAAGACATACCTGTGCAAAGCAAACTCTGCCTGCCTTCCCTACCCAGGCGTTTCTCACTCACCTGACCCCCCACATTGGCCTGCAATGCTTTGTGCTTATTGGAAGGTGCTCCCAACAACTGTCCTCCCCCAGTGAGAATCCTGCCCTCAGACATACTCACTGGCCCTGAGCATACCCTGCTGTGGTGTGGTCCTGTGGGGGACTCTGCTCACTGGCCAGGGCAGCGGCATGGGCCCCTGTGGAGTGCACAAAGCTGGACATGGTGGCAGGGATGGGGCTGGGCAGAGCCCCAGCTAGGCCTTGGGACCCTGTGGGTGAGGACTACGGTAGCCCACGAGCTCCTTCTTTCATACTCTGCCTCAGTCGCAGGAATGGCCTCACCAAGCTCGATCCAAGAGGGCCCTATGCCAGTGTCCACATCTACAGCATTGGAGACCCAGGCCCTCACATTGTCCTCAGCCCTGTTCTGCCCATGCCTGACCCGGCTTGGAATGGCCAGGTGCTGCTCCTGCTGGCCTGGGGACTTGTTGCTCCTCTCAGAATCTCTGTCCTTAGGCTTATTTCTGGTGCCAGGACAGGAGCCTCAGTATGCTTGGCTTCAGGTTGGGTCCACTTAGCCAGGCCTTGGGCTCCTTCCCTGCCTTCCCCCACTGGGTGCCAAAGCCCCCTTTCTCTACCAGGCCCTCACAGGTCTGAGTAGTTCTGGGCAATCCCGGACTCCAAGCTGTTGCCTGCACGCGGCTCTAGATTGAGTAGGGGCTTCCTCCCAACTACCCAACTTCCTGTTTTCTCAAGAAAAAGCAGCAGCCTAGGCTCTGAAAAGCTCATTAAAATGCCTCCCCAGGCGTCCGGACATCCTGGGGTCTTTACAACACTTGCCTGCAAGAGCTCAGACAAAGAGAGGCAGCGACAAACGTGGTTCCTGTCACCCCTGGAGCTCAACTCCGAAGGAAAAGGCCCCAAACACACTTCCTAACAGTGAGGTGCTGCGAGGGAAGAAGCCACTGTCCCTGCAGAGACCTGGGGCCAGCAGGTCAGACTGCACCTCAGCCTGCAGGAGGCCCAAGGGTCAGGGGCCTCTACTTTCCTCAGCACTTTCAACAGGAACAGACCAAGCTCCCGAGAGAGAACCCCATCCGGTCTGTTCCCTTTCCAGCCAGGTGGGGAGGTGGGGCTGAGCTCTGCCCCAACCAGCCAGGCAGGGACCCCGACAGTGTGGCCTCCCAAGAGCCATCAGGCTATTGCTCCTTGGAAAGCTTTCAAGCCCAGGGTCCAAAATTAACACCAAAAGCTGAGGTCATAGGAGCCTCCCCTCCTGACTGTTTTGATTTTCAATATTTCGAGGTAGGGTCTTAGTCTATTCCAGGCTGACCTGCAATTCACTCTATAGTCTCAGGGTCCTCCTACCTCTGCCCCCTGAGGTGTGCCACCACACCTAGCTCCCACTTTCTTCTGTCAGGGGAGCACGAATGTGCAAGTACCTAACTCCAGACCAGCTGGGTCAGGCTCTCTCCATACCCCTTGAAGAGACCCAGAGCTGACAGCTAGCTGTCTTCTGTCACATTCTCTTGGCTCATCCAAGAAGCCCTTCAGAGGCCAGAGTAGATCCACATCCACTGAGGCCACTCCATTTGCAAGCCAGCCTGGCTGGTACACTGCACACAACTTGCCCCAGGCTGCAATGTCTTCCATGCAGCCTGCACACAGGAGCCCAGTGAGGAGAGGGAGGGAGTGAAGAGGCGACTGAAACCTTTGTTTTCATGGACAAACACTAAAGGCATCCCTATGTCCACCACTGTCCAGGGACACTCTGGTCCTTCCCTGTCTCCCAGGTTGCTCCCCACCCAAGAAAAGAGGCACACAGGACTCACCTGGCAGCGGCTGAAAATGTCTGCATGGGTGACTCGCACACTGAAGTGTCTGAGCACGTCCTTGGCCTGCTGCTGGGCCTTGAGGGCACAGTTCACTGAGAGGCATCGCCCGGCCCCAACCTGGGCCTGGAGCTGCAAAGACATGACCACTGAGCGCTGGGGGCACCCACAACCCCCTTTACTCCATGGCCCCATGTGAGCAGACCTCCAGGCGCTGGGAACGGGAGTGGCCAGGCTGGCTGAGGGTCCCACCAACAGATCTCACCTTATGGTTTGGCATTCCGGATGTCAGGATGATTCTTCCTTCTTGCCTGGCCATCTGTGCAGGAAGGAAAGCAGCAGGGTGAGGGCACTCTGCTGGCCCTGCCCACCCACTCAGACTTTGCCCCTAGCCATCCGCTGGCATGAAGCTTCGCTGCCATCACTCTACAGCCCACAGCCTGGGCACCACCTTTTTTTTTGGTTTTGTTTCTGTTTGTTTTGTTTTTCAAGGTAGGGTCTCGCTCTAGTCCAGGCTGACCTGGAATTCACTATGGAGTCTCAGGGTGGCCTTGAACTCACGGCGATCCTCCTACCTCTGCCTCCCGAGTGCTGGGATTAAAGGCGTGCACCACCACGCCCGGCTACCACCTTCTTTTACAGCAGGATTCTTCTAACATGGAAACATTTCACATAGTTACAAACAATATTAAACTGTAAAAGCAATCTCTGAAAATCTGCAGAAAATGACATTAATGAAAAGAGAGGTGGAAACAATAAACTGACCTCTACAGAGCTGAACTACACATCAAAAGCTCTTTCTCTCTCTCTTTTTCTCTCTCTCTGAGACAGGGGTTCACTCTAGTCCAGGCTGATCTGAAATTTACTCTGTAGCCCAGGCTGGCCTTGAACTCATGGTGATCCTCCTACTTCAGCCTCTACAGTGCTGGGATCAAAGGTGTGCTCCACTATGCCCAACTCAGCAAACAAATTCTAAATGCACGTGCAACTTTGTGCACCTGGCTTTCCATGGGTGCTAAGGAGTTGAACCTGGGCAAGTGCCTTCACCGCTCCAGCCCCAATGTGGTTGTTTTGTTGGTGTGAGCATTCGGGCTTGTAGCTGAGGCCAAAACGATGTGTGGATTAAAATGAAGAATATTGCAGAAAAAGTCAAGATCTAAAGAAAGCTTCTGTATGTTTTAAAAATATTTTATTTATTTATTTACGAGAGAGAGAGAGAGAGAGAAAGAGAGAGAGAGAGAGAAAGAGAGAGAAAATGGACCCGACAGGGCTTCTAGCCACTGCAAACAAACTCCAGATGCACGTGGGTACTGGGGAATAGAATCCAGGTTGTTAGGTTTTGTATGCAAGTGCCTTAACCATTGAGCAATCTCTCCACCTCTGAATTAAAAAAGTATGTTTATTTATTTATTTGGAGAGATAGATAGATATGCACACATCATACCTCTTGCCACTGCCAAAAAACCCCCAAAACCCTCCAGATGTTTGTGCCACTCTGCACATCTGGCTTTATGTGGGTACCGGAGAATCAAACCTGAGCTGCCAAGCCTTGCAAGCAAGTGCCCTTAACTGCTGAGCTATCTCTGAAGCCCCTGTATGAATTAAAAATACTATTATTTAAAGTTAAAAGTAAAAAGTTATTTATTTAAAAACAAAACAAAATTGAAACAAAAATGTCTTTCACCATTGTGCCCACTGTTGAGACCTGGAACAGGACACGGAAACTTCCGGGTACCTGCCAGAGCATTCTGGAATAAATGGCTGTTTCTAGGACTAAGGCAGAAAATGCTGACCATGAATGAGTCAGGACCATCTCACTGTGCCGGGGAGAACAGAGGTAGTCAAGCAAAGACCACAGATGCTAAGTCCGAGGGAACAGAGCCAGCATCGGGGTGGCTAAGTGGGCCGGCCACAGGGACAACATGCCTGTTAATGAGTGGTGGCAGGTGTGACAGATTAGGATGTCAGACACGGGATATCTGTGTTCAGGATGGTTTCCTCAAAGTCATGAGCTGTCTTTGGCGAATGTGAGATCTGCTCAAGAATGAGGGGTAGAAATGATAAAACCCTTAGAAGAAAACATGAGGGAACCTCATGAAACCGCGCCTGGCAGGAATTCAAGGAGACCACACCAAAGCAAAGTCAACAGGACCCAGCACTCAGGAGGCAGAGGTCATGAGTTTGAGGCCACCCTGAGACTACAGAGTGAAATCTACCTTTCAGAATGTGAAAAGAGAGGGCTGGTAGATAGCTAAGTGGGTAGAGCACCTTCCTAGCATACAGGAAGCCCTGGGCTTGATCCCCAGCACTAAAGCCTAAAGCCAGACGGTGCATCCCTGGAATCCCAGCACTTGGAAGTAGATCCAGGAGGCCATCCTCAGTTACATAGTAAGGATACATGAGACCTTATCGGAAGGAAGGAAGGAAGGAGGGAAGGAAGACTTCACTTTTGTGAAAATTGCTTTTATACATAAGAGGAGGAGTATTACAGAGGAGGCGGCAGAGGAATATTAGTGCTGCTCTCCCTGTTTGCCAGAGAAGTTTCTCTATGGAGATGATGGTAAACATTGAGGAGACTCCAACAAGAGGCTCTTGCATGCCTTTAATCCCAGCATTTGGGAGGCAGAGGGAGGAGAAACTGTGAGATCAAGGCCACCCTGAGACTATAGTAAATTCTAGGTCAGCCTGGGCTAGTTTGAGACACTATCTCAAACCACAACAACAACAACAAATAAGAGGCTGTGAGGAGGTCAATACTAAAGGCGAGATCTCTCTCACACCCTCCAAGGCACTTTGCAGAAAAGGGGTAGAAAGAAGGTAAGAGCCACAGAATGGGGAAAACGCACTTTGGGGCACTGTCCTCCAGGTGTGAACCGATTGCTACATTCATGACCCCCAGAGGTTGTTGTTACCCCACAAGACTTGCACAATCCCTTGTGCAAGGTGGGAGAGGTGGGGACAAAAGGAATATGAGGAAATTACAGTATATTGAAATTCTCAATTAAAAATTTATTTTTTGGTTTTTCAAGGTGGGGTCTCGCTCTAGGCCAGGCTAACCTGGAATTCACTCTGTAGTCTCAGGGTGGCCCAGAACACACGACCATCCTCCTACCTCTGCCTCCCGAGTGCTGGGATTAAAGGAGTGCACCACCACGCCCAGCTACAATAAAAAAAAGTAAAGGGGGTGCTAGGGAACTGGCTCAGTGCATAAAACCCTTGCCATGCAGGTGTGAGTCCCTGAGTTTGGATCCTCAGAACCCATATTAATCCAGACACTATAGCTGCGGGCATCTGTAATCCCAGGGTACTAAGATGAGATGTGAGGCAGGGACAAGAGAAGCTCCTGGGAGCTTGTGGCATAGCTAGCCAATTGAATGCAGCTGTGAGTGAAGGAGAGCCCCTGCCCTGCCTCAAACAAGGTGGAAAGGACAGACCAACATTGAGCTTGTCCTCTGACCTCCACCCCCCCCCCCCGTGACATATGCGTGTGTGCACACAGACCCACAGAGCCAGGTGTGGGGCGCATGCCTGTAATCCCAATAGGAGGATAGTGTGCACTGAGGTTAGCCTGGGTTGCAGAGTGAGACCCCGTCTCAGGAATAAAAAGAAAGCCTAAAAAAAGCAAACTAACAACCAACCAACCAAAAAAAAGTACAGTAACAAGATAGGTAAGCGCTTGGAGGAACTGGAGCCCTTATACTGCTGTGGAACACGGGTGGTGTGGCATATGCCCTAGAGAACTAACGCAGAAGGGGTTCCATGTTCAGAGCTGCAGTACCCAAAACAGCCACAAGAGGGAGCAACACAAGTGTCCACTGATAGCAACGAATACACAAAATGGTCTAATGATGCCATAGAATATTACTCATCCTTAAAAAGGAGGCAAATTCTGAAATTCTAAATAGGATGAGGGTGAGCCTTGGAGACATTATACTGAATGAAATAGTCTCTGCAGCTGTAGAGGCAACTAAATGCGGATTGACAAATATTCAAAAAGAATTCCAGAAAGTTGCAAAAAATCAAAATTTAATTCTTCCACACACTGAGCCTTCTGCTGAGGCCTCAGGAATGTAGTGGTGTGCAACTTCACAGGCCCTCAGCTCCTCACTTCCAGCTCCTGACTTCTGCTGTAATGTGAGACCTACCAGGGTAGTGTCTGCACAGAACAGGCTCTTTGTCCTGCCTCCATTCCCTAGGCTGCACAGCATGGCATTGCCAGAACTTTCTTGGAGTATCAAGAGGATGGGGAGGATGTGGCAGCTTATATGAAAATACTACCTTTTATTTATTTTTAAAAATATTTTATTTATTCATTTTTAAGCAGAGAGATACAGAGAAAGAGAGAGAGAGAGAGAGAGAGAGAGAGAGAGAGAGAGAGAGAGAGAGAGAGAGAGAGAGCGCACCAGGGCCACCACCTTGTGGGTCTGGCTTATGTGGGTCCTGGGGAATTGAACCCGGGGCCTTAGGCATTGGAAGCAAGTGCCTTAACCGCTGAGCCATCTCTCCAGCCCAAAATACTACCTTTTAAAGCCGGGTGTGGAGGCAAATGCCTTTAACCCCAGCAAGAGGAGGCAGAGGTAGGAGGATCACTTTGAGTTCAAAGCCACCCTGAGACTACATAGTGAATTCCAGGTCAGCCTGGGCTAGAGTGAGACCCTATCTCAAAAACACAAACAAACAAACAAACATTATTTACTTTATACGCACACAGGGCCTCCAGCCACTACAAATGAACTCCAGACACATGCACCACTTTGTGCATCTGACTTTATGTGGGTGCTGGGGAATCAAAGCTAAACCATCAAGCTTTGTGCCGACCTGCCCTGCTGAGCTGCCTGCAGGTTGTGCAGTAGCTCCAGAGATGCCACTTCCATGAGTGCTCACCTATGCTGGGTGGGCCTTTTGGTGGTGCAGCTGCCTTTCAGTCACCCATGCTCCTCTAAGCAGCCCCTCACACTGCTCTGTAAGTAACCCCAATAAACTTATTGGCTGACCAAAATGGGTTTGGGGGCTGTCATACTTTGGTCTGTCATCTGAGCCCCATCCAGGGTAAACAGATGTGTTCATATCTCACCAGGAGAAAAGTTTCATGTAATAATACCTTCAGCCTAGCACTCAGGAGAATGAGGCAGGAGGATCTCAAATTTGCCAGCCTGGGCTACACAGCAAGACCCTATCTAGATTATTTGTGTGTGTGTGTGTGTGTCTTTTTAAAGATTTTATTTATTTATTTGAGAGAGAGAGAGAGAATGGGCACGCCAGGTCCTCCAGCCACTGCAAACAAACTCCAGACACATACACCACCTAATGCATCTGGCTTATATAGGTACTGGGGAATTAAACTTGGGTCCTTCTGCTTTGTAGGCAAATGCCTTAACCACTGAGTCAGCTCCAAAACCCTATCTAAAAACAAACAAATCGAAAAACCCATCAGGGCTGAGAAGATGGTTCAGTGGTTAAAGGCACATTTGAGACACAAAAAAAGGCTAAGTACCCTCTAAATATTTACGTTGATGCCCATAGATTAGTGCTGCTCTCAGCTTTGGTCAGAGAAGCTTCTTTTATCCGATGGTGGTGACTACAGAGGAGACTCAAAACTCATCAAAGTGCTGAGGAAGGACAAGTGACAAGTGACAGACAAGTGCTCTGCACTACAGGAGACGTCTCTATCACGCCCTCCAAGGCTCAGGAAACATCGCAGAAGAGGTGGCAGAAAGAATGTAAGAGCCCGGAGATGGAAGGATTGCTTTGGAATGTTGTCTTCCAGACAGGAAGACCTCACAGCTACTGTTATGATCTGCACAAGACCTGCACAATATCAGACCCATCCCATTCTGTCATGCATGGCGGAGGAAGGCCAAAGGGGAGGGAAAAGGATATCAATGACTGGGTGGCAAGAAGGGACGCAGCAGAAGGAGAGGAGAGGAGGAGGAAGAGGACCAAAGGAGGCAGAGGGAGGGGATGATGATCAAAGTACAGATGCACAAGTATGAAAACTGTCAACAAGAAGTTTACAAAGGAGGCCGGGCCTGGTGGCGCACGCCTTTAATCCCAGCACTCGGGAGGCAGAGGTAGGAGGATCGCCATGAGTTCAAGGCCACTCTGAGACTACACAGTGAATTCCAGGTCAGCCTGGGAGGGGCAAACTAAGCAACAGTAAGAAAGAAAATAAGAACATATTGCAGCCCAGAAAGGTCAGCAGCAACCTGTCCCCATAGGTGCCACCTGTTGACAGAGAAATGCCTAGGAGGTCATAATTGATCAAAAGTAATGCAATAAAACGCAGATAGCTGAGTAGGCTCATACCTACTGCTGACAATCATCACTAGACAGCACTTCCCAAGGAAGATGCCAGGCCCAGGAGGCCTCCAGGGAGTCAGCTAGCATTTGGGAGGCAGGAAATTCAAATATTAGTCAAGGTTGCAGAAAGGAATCCCCCCCCCCCACCAGCTTGTTTCTAAGGCTGAGAAGATGATGAGTCGGCACATGGCGTCTGATGGGTTTGTGAGCATACATCCAAACTACCTGAAGAAGGACCTCAAAGGGCTGGGGACACGGCTTAATGGGTAAAGGACTAGCTGTGCAAGCATGGCCACCTGAGTTTGGACCCCCAGCACCCAGTAATATCTGTGTGTGGTGCTGTCCACCTGTAATCTCAGTGCTGAGGAGGGGTGGAGACAGGAGGATCCTTGGGGGTTGCTGGCTAGTTAGTCCAGCTAAATCACGAGCTCTGGATTCAGTTGAGAGACTCTCTTAAAAAGTAAGGTGGACGACTAGAGCGAGACCCTACCTCAAAATAAAAATAAAAAAAGTAAGGTGGAGGGCTGGAGAGATGGCTCAGTGGTTAAGGCATTTGCCTCCAGTGCCTAAGGCCCTGGGTTCAATTCCCCAGGATCCATATAAGCCAGACCCACAAGGAGGTGGCCCTGGTGCTCTCTCTCTCTCTCTCTCTCTCTCTCTCTCTCTCTCTCTCTCTCTGCTTGAAAATGAATAAATAAAATATTTAAAATAAAATGTTAACAAATCAGAGATTACAGAAGAAAATCTGAGATAGAGAGAGGGAGAGGGAGAGGGAGAGGAAATATGGCTACAGAACCTTGAAAAATTGACAGCCAGTTCATAAAGGTATAGAGTGCTTACAAAGGCTGCTGGATATGAATATCTCTCGGAGGGCAGCCTCAGCTCTGCATATCATCAGGAAAGAAGAATAATGAAGCATAACAGCACACACAAAAATAAAGTTCCTAGCCGGGCGTGGTGGCGCACTCCTTTAATCCCAGCACTCGGGAGGCAGAGGTAGGAGGATCGTCGTGAGTTCAAGGCCACCCTGAGACTACATAGTGAATTCCAGGTCAGCCTGGGCTAGAGCGAGACCTTACCTCGAAAAACCAAAAAAAAAATAATAATAATAAAATAAATAAATAAATAAATAAATAAAGTTCCTGGGAGCCAGGCATGGTGGTGCACGCCATTAATCCCAGCACTTGGGAGGCAGAGGTAGGAGGATCACCATGAGTTCAAAGCCACCCTGAGACTACATAATGAATTCCAGGTCAGCCTGGGCTAGAATGAGACCCTACCTCGAAAAACAAAAGCAAAAACAAAAATAAAGTTCCTGGGAAGAAAGGTAATGAATGATGAAATATTATTAAATGATGGAGGTTATCAAGCAGGTTCGAAAGACACCGGAGAAGAGTTCAAGCAGTACTCATGGCTAGAAGATGGGGCACCATGGAAAGAAACATCACTTCTCCTGAGTGACTTGCTGAGCTGAGGCAAAGCTCCCCAGAACAACCCTGGTAGCTGTTTCCAGGTATTACAGGAGGGCGGTGGGTGCTCTCAGGCCAGATGTACACATCTGCAGCTTGGAGGGATGCAGACAGTAGATCTGTGTAATGACTTGGAACAGATGAGTCTTGAGGGTCCCCAAGGCCACCCTTGGGTGTATGGTTTCCTATTTAGCCTGTGGGCACACTCACAGCAGAGTTTCATGCCAGGGCCGAGCTCAGCGCCCCAGCAGGAGTCCTCAGAGGTCAGGGTGTTCACTTAACTCCTCCAACAGCACGTTTTAAGTGGTACGTGTGAGGCTGGTGTGACCTGCTGAGGGTTGAACTGGGGAGTGGTCACATGGGTACCACTTGCCTGGCCTGAGTCATCTCCAGACCCCCAGGAGAAGAACATGGACCAGGCTGCATGCACGATGAGATGCACTGGCTTCCTTTAACACTTGGGCAAAGACCCATGCCAGGCAGGGACAGCTTATCAGACACTGGCCAACAACCAACCTTTGGGATCTGTGAATCTTTTTCTACAGCGGGTGTCTCCAAGGACAGGAAACATAAATGTGTGGGAAGATAGAATCCTCACAGACACAAATGCTTTTCGACACAACCTAAAACAGTAGTACAGAGACCCCTAAGTTCTCAACAATAAAGCAGCCCTGATACTCACCCACCACAACTCAGGGAACTGAGCGGAAGAGGGGGCGGAAAGATTGTGAGAGTCTTGGTGGAGAAGAATATCCAGAGACATGGCCCCCCTCAGTAACAACATACTAGGGCCGGTGGAACCGGGCTGACTTCTAGGCTATCCAGGGTCCCCTGCCCCAAGGACTGATCCAGATGGTCCACGGAGGAGGATATCCAGCTGATTGGGGATGGGGAAGAGGGACATTGGGGCACTGGGGATAACAACTCATTGTTTGCCCATTAAATATTGTAACTTATTATGGACAAAAAAATAATAAAAAAACAACAAAAAAAAGAATTCTCATGAGAACCAGGGAAGGGCACACTGAACCATGAAATAAAACCATACCAACTTTGGCAAACAGGCAGAGTTTACCTGCATTAGCTGACAATTCAATTTCTATTGTAATTCAGCATTGTGCTATGAATTCTCTGTCTTCCTCCTCACTGGGAGTGACTGCAGGAGACAGAGAGAGAGTTTCTCCTTTTCCTCTCCCTCCTCCTTTTCTTTTTCTTTTTTTTTCTTATTTTTTTTTATTGTCCATAATGAGTTACAATATTTAGTGGGCAAACAATGAGTTGTTATCCCCAATTCTGCGCTGCCCCCCCCCATCCCCAATCCTCTGGATAACCTCCTCTATGAGTCGTCTGGATCAGTCCTTGTGACAGGGGACCATGGATAGCCTAGTATTCAGCCAGGTTCTCCTGGCCATGCCTCTGGATAATCTCCCCCACCACGGCTCTCACAATCTTTCCACCCCCTCTTCCGCTCAGTTCCCTGAGTCGTGGTGGATGAGTATTAAGGCTGCTTTAAGGTTGTGAGCTTAGGGGTCTTTGTGTCGAAATCGCTGGTTTCTGTCTCACTGGCTTATCCTGTGTTGATTTAATGGCTGTGGCTGTGGGTCCCTTGTTCATCCCATCATTCTCTGCAGGGTTCCATATGGATCCTCCACGGTATGACCTCCTCCTTTTCTTATCCCCCCCCCCTTTTTTCAGTGCTGGGGCTCAAACCCAGGCCCTTATGCATGCTAGGCAAGGACTCTGCCACTGAGCTACACTCCAGCCATTAAAAATTAAAATTAAAAATTTACTTTGAGGGCAGGAGAGATGGCTGAGCAGCTAAGGCGTTTGCCTGCAAAGCAGAAAGACCCAAGTTCTATTCCCCAGGACCCATGTAAAGCCAGAAGCACAAGGTGGTACTTGTGTCTGGAGTTCATTTGCAGTGGCTGGAAGCCCTGGCGTGCCCATTCTCTCTCACTGTCTGCCTCTCTCTCTCTCTCTCTCTCTCTCTCTCTCTAATTCAATAAATAAATAAATAAATAATAAATATTTTGGGCTGGAGAGATGGCTCAGCGGTTAAAGCACTTGCCTCCAGTGCCTAAGGCCCTGGGTTCAATTCCCCAGGTCCCACATAAGCCAGATGCACAAGGTGGTGGCCCTGGTATACTTACTCTCTCTCTCTCTCTCTCTCTCTCTCTCTCTCTCTGCTTGAAAATGAATAAATAAAATATTTTAAAAAATATTTTAAAATTTACTTTGGGGACTGCCTGTAGCTCAATGGTAGAGTTCTTGCCAGCAGGCACGAAGCCCTGGGTTTAAGCCAAGCATTGCAAAAAGAAAAACAGAAAATTACTTTGAATTTTTTTGTTGTTTATTGAGACTAGTCTCATATAGCTGAAGTAACCTTGAACTTGATATTAAGCCAAGGCTGATCTTAAACTCCTAATCCTCCTGCCTTCATCCTCTGGAGCTGGAATGACAGGTATGTGCTACCAAACCACGCCTGGCTAGAGAAATTACTTTGAGACAGGGTCTTCTTCTGGCCTCAGAATCAAACTCGTGTGCCTGGGTGAGATTAAGCATCTTGCGGGGCAGGTGTGGAGGGCTTTTAGGTCCTTCCTGTTGAGGGGAGTCAGAGTTCCTCTCTCTCCCACTCGGTCCTCAGCCAAGCCTGTCACTGCTGTGTTGACCAAAGCCTCTGGAGTGGCACCGACTTAGCTGCCCTCTTCTTAGGGTCTTTTGTGGGTACCGTCCTCACATTGTGTTCACATTATACCATGGCCACTGGCATCCCCTTTGATTTCGGAAACAGGGTGGTTGCTACCATGACACCTGACCATGGGAGAGAACTGCAGGTGTGGATCTGGTTGGTATTTCCAGAGGTCCATGGACGGGAAGCTTGGCCCTAGTGTGAAGACACTGAGATGCTGAGAAGCGGGGGAGGGGCTGGCAAGAGGCAAATGGGTCTGGATGGCAATCCAGGGAAAGGACTGGCATAGTTCTCATGGGACCCTTGGCTTCTCTACGAGCAGATTCGGGGAGAAGAGCAAGCTGCCTTGAGCCTCTTGTCTCATTCTGCCATGTGATCAATGTTTATACACGATCCCACCATGACGCTGTCTGCTGTGTTACAGCCAGAGGCCTTCACCAGGCTCTAGACTGTCCAGAACTGTGAGCTGAGGAACCCTATCCATCTTCATATGGTACCAGCCACAGTCATTTTGTTAAAGCAATAGGAAATAGATCCATTCAGACCCAATTTCCAGAACACTTCAGAAAACTCATCTGGAAGACTTCTAGCTCTGGGCCTAGAATTTCTGGGGTCATCTAGAGAGGCAGGAGCACAGGAGATGTTTGAGATTTACCACAACTCTGGTTCACCTGACAGATCGTAGGGATGGTGGGAGGGGGCACACAAAGGAGAAGTGTGCCAAACAGGCCATCAGGAGACACTGTGGACACCAGGGAGCGTGGGGAACAAGTTCCTTCTCTCTGACTGCGGCATCGGATGCAAGCGATGGGCTGACAACACACTCTTGTGAGCATGGGCTCCACCCTCTGCTCTGGACACAGCGCTCCACCTCGGCTCCGTCACACACCGGGAAGTGCGGGCATCTTTTGCCAAGTGTGAAGGCTGAGGATTTCTTTTTTTAATTTTTTTCTTTATTAAGGAGAGAGAGAGGGAGAGAGAGAGAGAGAGAGAGAGAGAGAGAGAGAGAGATTGAGAGAGAGAGCGCAAGCACCAGAGCTACCACCTTGTGGGTCTGGCTTATGTGGGTACTGGGGAATTGAACTTGGGGCCTTAGGCACTGGAGGCAAGTGCCTTAACCGATAAGCCATCTCTCCAGCCCAAGGCTGAGGATTTCTCACTCGTCAAGTCCTATTCTCTTTTCTTTCTGGCAACTGCAAGCAGCAAGAGGAAAGCAGGCCTCACTTTCACCTGCCTGGACAGCTTCACTGATCCCCTAAGTTCAGGGCTGGTGAGGCTACTTAGTGTGACACAGGACGGCCACTGCAGGGCCAGGGCCTTCTCTCCTCTGGTTTGCAGTGGCACACTCCCTCCTTTCTTTTGAGCCCTCACTGAGACTGAGTACTTTTAGTTTTTATTTATTTGTTTGTTTGTTTTTCAGGGTAGGGTCTCACACTAGCCCAGGCTGACATAGAATTCACTATGTAGTCTCGGTGGCCTCAAACTCACTGAGATCCTCCTACCTCTGCCTCCTGAGTGCTGGGATTAAAGCGAGTGCCACCACACCCGGCTACTTTTAGTTTTATTTTAAAAATATTTATGTGGGCTGGGGAAGGTGGCTAAATGGCTAAAGCACTTGCCACATGCATGCAGACCTGAGTTTGGACCCCAAATCCCATGTAAAGACCCAAGATCCCGTGCAGAGGTCCCAGACTCCATGTAAATAAAGACCCCAGATCCATGCAAAGACCTAGATTCTATACAAAGATTCCAGATCCCATGTAAATAAAGATCTCCCATGCAAAGATTCCAGATCCCATGTAAAGATCCCAGATCCCATATACAGGTCCCAGATCCCATATAAAGATCCCAGATCCCATGTAAAGCTGGATGCTATAGTGCTAGTGTTTATAATCCCAGTGCACCTAGGGAGAGAAGGAAGGCAGACAGGAGAATCGCCCTGGAAGCTCATAGGGCCAGCTAGCCTGATGAAAGCAGCAGCTAACCTGAGAGACCCTGCTTCAAACAAGGTGGAAAGCATAGACTGACACTCAAAGTTGTCCTCAGACTTGCACACATGTGCTGTGGCATGTGCACACCCACATTGACACAGGAACACAAACAAGCGCACATACACAGCACACACATGAATCAACAGCATTAAAAATGTCTGTCTTCTTATAGCATTCACCATGCAAGGCACAGAAGATGAAACCCAAAGTCTAACCCTTATTTATCCATAACACCAAACTCAGCTACTCAGACTGGAAAGATCCATGGGGGGGGGGCGGTAAGAGGTAAGACAGCCAAGTTGGTGCAACAGCTTCCCTTGATAAAACTTATCTCCAAAAACAATGCATCAGTAAGATAACAGGTGTGGCCTGACCAGAGGCCTCCCATGAGCTACAGAGTACAAGGCAAAAAAACCAAACCAAACCAAACAAACAAACAAAAAAACCCAAAGCCCTCACTCCACAGAGTGGAGACACAGAACTAGTATGAGTGTGCTTTTTACCTTTTGTGAAGCTGTACCCAAATGACCTGATGACAATACCTTAAAGGGGGAGATTTCCGAGGCTCACGGTCTGTCATGGTGGAGAAGGGATGGAGCAGCTACTTGGCATGTGGCTGTGGCAGTGTGTGGCAGTGGCTCGTTCACATGACACAGACCAGAAACTGAATTCAATAACCCTCTTCAGAATTAGCTTGCCTTGGGTGATGGCTAAAGTTCGTTGTCAACTTGACTGGATTTAGCATCACCATGGAAACACTCCTCTGGGTATGTCTGAGAGGGTGTTTCCAGAAAGGTTGAACTGAAAAGGGAAGAGCCACTCTGGAATAAAAAGGAGCATGTGCACTCTCAGTGTCCTTGCTGTAGGTACAAGGTGTGTTGGCACACCTTTCTCCATGATGAATTGGAACCTCAAACCATGAGCCAAAATAAACCCTTCCTGAAGTTGCTTTTAGTATATTTTTGGTCAGGTATTTTGTCAGAGTGACACACGTGGGTATTTCATTTCTGTGATAAAAAGTTGACAGAGATGGGGTCTTTGTAAGGGAGGCAGCAGGTGACCTCAGGCTGACCTGCCCTCAGATGTGGGGATGGGCTCAGGGCAGCACAGGGGGCGATACTATGGTGTCTGCTGTGCCCTGTGTTCCCTGGTTATCATTGGAAACACCCTCTGTGTTTTTTCTGGATTTTAAGTGAAAAGCCACTGGCTCCCCAGCCTCTGCCCTGCACAGCTGGGAGCTGTGGCTATGCAGGAGGGGGCATGGTATTGGGGGCTAGGGTGCCCCGGCACTCACCTCGGCTGCCCTGTGGAGGTCCTCACTCTTGCCCAGCACAACTGCGTCCACACCAAGGCTGCGGAGGCTCCGGGCCAGTTCCTGCAGCGTGCTATCACATACCACACGGAAGGCCCTGGCAGGGACCCCAGGTACCTGCAATAGGTCCCAGTTAGTAGCCATCTGTGGAGCACGAGGCCAGTGCTATTTTATTTTATTATTTTAATTTATTTTTTATTTTTCTGAGATAGGGTCTCACTCTAGCTCAGGCTGACCTGGAACTCACTCTGTAGTCCCAGGCTGGCCTCAAACCCATGAGGATCCTCTTAGCTCTACCTCCGGAGTGCTGGGATTAAAGGTGTGTGCCACCACGTCTGGCTCATTTCTATTTTATTTTAAGCAGTGTCGCAGGCTCTGAACTCCATGCAAAGAACATAGAAATGCAGGCAGAACAGAAGGATACGACCCGAGGGGGCTGTGGGATGAGGAGCTCATGGGGATGCTCAGATACTGCCCAGGACTATGGTGGGGACACAAAGCCTAGTGTCCTAGGGGCTCACCATGGTCCAGGGCAGCCATCATTGCCTGCAGGCTTAGCCTTCCTCTCACCCAGGAGCCCCTTGTTCAGAGCATTCCTTCCCATACTCTGAACACTGACCCATCTCGCCAATAATCTTGATCAAGGGCCCCAGAAGGCATCACCCACCTTCCTGGGTAGAGTTGAGGCCTCCTGCAGGGTAGGCTCCCGAGACTCTGGTCTCTCACTGGGCTTCTTGCTCCTGCCCAGTTTTCCCAGTTGATGGAAGCGAGCAGGTTCTCTGCCGAGGGCTCGGTGTACTTCTAGCAGGCAGTAGGCGTCAGCGGCTGAGTGGGTAGGGGCAGTCTTAGTTACATGGTGCAGTGGGCAGAATGGGTTTGGGGGGTGGTAAGGAGGGGTCACAGCCCAGCCCAGCTCTGCCACCCTGTGCACCTGCATAAACAAGCTGCCCCTCGCAAAGTGGTCGCCGGTCCCAGTTGGATAACGTCTGTGATTTGTCCAGGGGCTTGCCCAACACTTGCTGCACCAGGAGGCTCAGGCCCCGTGGCCCCCTAGCCCCATGCACAGAGGGGGCTGGCATGCCTGCCACCTGTATCTGCCAAAACAGCCCTATGGGGTGAGGCACTAGCTCTGGGGGGAGATGGTCTACCACATGCTAGCCCCTGCTTCCTCCCTCCACCAGCAGTCAGCGCTGGCAAGGAGAGGACACTGAGAATGGCTATGCCTGCCACCCATGTCCTCAGGGAGAACATGCCCAGAGCACAGTGCCAAGAAAGTGCCCCTACACCAGGGATCTTTTAGGAAGCCTGTGTCACCTCTGGGGCCCTGGAGACCTGTGACTAAACTGATGACAACCTAGCCAGGACTCCACAGAGCATGAAGGTGAGCCTGGCAGAAGTTCTCAACTGATAGGCAGCTTGACAGGGAAGGAAGGCTTGGGGTCAGGGAAGCCTGGCTGCTTACCTGCTTATGTACCGGCAGCAGGTCCACGATGCCCTGAATCTGCTGTTCCAGATTGGCCAGGGCGGGGCAGGTGGTGCTCAAACACTGCAGGTCTCCCACCATCCCATAGCCTGTGGGCAGGGGCTGTTAGCGCGAGGGGAACCAGAGCCTGAACAGGCTTTGTGCCCTGACCCCAGGGCCTCTCCCTGCATTTTGGGGAGGGGGGATCACACGTGAAGGGGTAGGCATAGAGGCATGGAGGAGTCCTTTCCCTTGTGGACTGGGCAGGGGCTGTCTGGGTGTTATGCTCACCCAGCTTGGTGATGGAGGGGTCTGAGAGGAGTTGGGCCACCAGCCGGGAGAAGGCCTGTGCCCCCTGCCCTTCCGGAGGCTGTGAAAGTGCAGGTACATCGAACAGGAACACACAGCCCTCTTCAGCCACCTGCAGAAGGGATGCCTTGGGCCGGTCTCCCGCAAGAAATGAAGGTCTCCATTCCACATCTATACCGACCACCCGGCCAGGCTGTGGACAGAGAGAGGCTGATGTAACATGACCAGGGACAACTGGGATCAATAGGGACCATGGCCTGGGAATGCTGGAGCAGCCCCAAAACCCAGGCTCTGGGAGATGTAGCCTTCCTAGCTCTGTCTGACTGTCGGCAGGCATCTCAGGCCCCAGCTAGAACAGGAACACCTTGGGAACTTTCTGCAGGCTGGCATGGTGATCTGCATGTACCAGCACCCAGATGGTCCTGGTTCACTGCCAGCTTCAGTGTGTCCCTTCCCTGATCTGGGGAACATCGTTCACCCTTAAAATAACTAAGCGTGAGGCCTGGGGTGCATGGTGTGGATGGACACAGGCCTGCTTTGCTTGCACAAGCCAATTCCCAAGGCCTTTACATGGTCCCCCAATAAACAGCGTGCCTGTGGGAGCAGCTCAGGTGCCCACCTGGAGCAGTGTGGCCTCGTGCCTGGCCAGGTCTTCCCAGGAGGCCAGGAAGTGGATGTTCTCTCTGGCAATGGGGATCTGGTAGTAATCCTCTTTCACACGCTTCTGAGGCTCCTCCGATCTTGAATCAGCCTTGGTTGTCCTGGGAGGAACAGAGCTGGTGACAACCCTGCTCTAGGCCAGGTGTCCACACACACTGGGGAAGGGAAGTACCTGATGCCTGCTTAGAGGGTGGGGGGCTCAGACCCTCCCTTCTGAGGTCCTCCCTAGGCTATAGGACAGATGATTCCTCAGCCCTGGGGCATACCAGCTTGCCTATGGATCTGGCCATAGGCTCTGGATTATTGGCAGATCGTGTGGTTTGAAGAGTCACGCTTCAAGACCAGGGACTGTCCCAGACAGAGCCTGCCCTGAGCCAGGGTGCTCACCTCCCTTGGAGCCTGAGTCGGCTGAGCTCTGCAGCCACCACTGCTGGCAACTGCTCCTCAGGCAGCGAGAGGTCTAGAGCACACTGAGCGGTGGTGGTCAGGTTAGTTCGAGAAGATACCATCTTGAGCAGCTGCTTCTGCAGATAGGGGTTCTGCATCACCAGGTCCTGTGGAGATCAGTGATGAGGACTCAGGTGGGCTCAGCCAACGTGGCTGAGTCCTGCAGGTTCATAGGCTTAAGGCTGGCAGAAGACCCTGAGGGAGCTTACAGTCACCTCATCCCAGGCCACTGTCCATCTCCAAGCCCCCACCTAACACTGCTGTGTAGTTGCGGATGCTCTCGCAGGCCTTCTCGTAGGACCAGAACTGTTTTCTAGAACATGGTCTGCCCTACTCTTCCAACCTCTGGTCATTGTCCCATGGGCCCTGTGCCAGACCGTCCCCTCCTTGTTCTCTGTGCTCAGGTAGGGTTTTGTGGGATGGGGAGGTCAGGGATGCTCAGATAGGTTGTGGTCCAGAAAGCCAGCTGGGGCTCTCGCTGGGGTAATAGTGAGCTGGCCCTCACAAGGCTGTGCCATTCAGCACCCAGTGCTCAGCGCATGGGAGTGCAGGGCAAGGCCATGCTTGGGCACCACGGGTCCCATCAGGGGGTCTCACACCAGGCAAGTCTTCAGGTCTGTGAGGTCACAGGCCAACCTAAGTGTGGGACCACCTCATGGAGTTGGAGCCCCTTGCTCTCATGACTTCTGGCCGGTGTTCCCTGAAGAGCTCCTGCCTGCCCAGATGGCTTCAGTGCCCCTGGCAGCCTGAGGTGTCTGCTTCCCCCTGGCTGTGGGTTCCCACGTGGACGACAATACGTGGAAACTCCTCCACATTCTTCAGGATGTCCGCTGCCCTTCCGGCTGGCTCGGCCTTGGCACCCAGGGGGGATTGGCCTTCCGGGCCTCACCCAAGGGCTGTGCGTTCTTCTCTGGTGACGCACTGCGTCCGTTCCCCCCCCCCAATGGCTCAGTGCTACTCTGGCTGAGTGCCACCATCTGACTAGCAGGGAGGGGGTCCCTGGTCTCTACTGGACAGCCACAATCCTGTGTGTGCCATGCCAGGACCTCGACGAGTCCTTTGTACGAGTCCTTTGTTCTCCCAGGCTGTTGCACCTGGGGTCCATGAACAACTTCGTACATCATGAGACAACCCCCTGGGACACGGTCTGAGGACCAGCACAGCTGTGGCTAGCTGGAGCCTACTGCATGCATGGATGTACACAGGATGCTCCTCACATGAACACGTGTGCTCACACCTGCTCAGCCCCTCAGCTACACAAATTCCAATGGCTTGTGAGCCCACGTGCCCACCCACTCAATGCACACGGCAGCCATGTAGCACACGTGTGCACGTACACGGGGCACTGCTCTAGATCTCACAGGGGTTATCAGGGTGGCTCATGGGTATGGAGCATGCAGACTGACCCACATCAACTCACCTGCGTGTGGTCTGCCCAGATCTCCTGAGACATGCTTTTCTGTGGAAGGAAATACAAGTCTGTCTCTAGTGGCAGCTTGAAAAGCCAGGAGTGGTTGGGTCTAAGCTGTTTTCCTTAAATGCCTACATTTGGCCTCCTGTACAGGATTATGCCCCTGGGGCAGTGGCCCATCTGCCCATCTGGCCCATCCTGGTGGGCAGCTAGCATGTGAACCTTGGTGGTCCAACTGCTTGGTGTAGCTGGCTAGAGCTCAGAGCAACAGAAGGGCTCTGGCCTCCCAGCGGTGGCACCAGTCCAAAGTGAGTGAGTGGTAACTGCACCCAGCCTGGCAGGCGGGCAGGACTGTCTATGTCGGGCCTGCACCAGGGCTGAGCACTCACTCATGTGGGTGGCTGACGACTCAGTCGTGGACAGATGTTGCAGGGCTCTCATCAGACAGAGCTCAACGCCTGTGAGGCCATAGGTGGTGTCAGGGCTCAGCTGTCAGTGAAGACCACTGCTAAGTAGCCATGGACTAGCCCACAGGCTTCCACACTCACCTCCACAAACCGCTTGTGGCACAGGTACTGTAGGGCCCCGAGGCGCTGCATGCTGATAGCATTGGGGCACAGCACTGAAAGAGAAGCAGAGCTCGCTCAGGCCACTTGGCTTGGGGATACCCAGAACGGGGGGGGGGCAAAAAGGGGAGCAGGTCCATGTATCTTCCAACCTCTATTCTGGGCCGTGCATCCTCCCCAATCCCTGGGCTCTGGCCCAGGTCAGTTCTACCAACCCCAGGGCCAGAGTCCTCTGCTGACCCTCCCTTAGCCCACCCTGGGCATGAGCTGCTTGTAGAGCACAGGCCTTTCCGTCTGGGCCTCCCACAGGTGACCTGGGGCCAGCAACTCCTCCAGGGCCTTCATGCCTCTCTTCAGGGCAGGGCCTTCCTGACATTGTGATGCGGGTGTCTGCTTCCTGCCACTAGAATCCATATTCCTCAAGAAGGAGGCTGAGCACTTGCCACTGGGCAGTGTGCCTGGATCAGGCCTGGTGGGGAGCGGTGGCGGAGTGAGTGGAGGGGGCTACATGGTAGGGTCTGACGCACGGATGCTTATACACTGACACCTGCTCTGATTCGCCTCGCCTGTCTTCCAGGAGGGGCACATTCTTCCAGCATCTAGCTACTGCTCTCCCCTAAGGGTGCTCTCCTGTCAGGCTGGTGAAGTCAGCTGAACTCTGACTTCAAAGAACCCCATCCATCCAGAGGACTCCTAGAAATCTCGCCCTTGCTCCCAGCCTCACCGAGCTTAACTGTGACCCACACTCTAGACTGCAGACGTTCCAGACAGCAACTGAGAGTCCCTTTATTGTAGGAACTGTGTCTGAGGGTTTGGTGGAGATCTGGGCCAACCCAAGAGGGGCCAGAGGCCAGGCTGGCAGGGAGGGCTCTCCATCTGGGCAGAAGCAGGTACTCTGCTTACCAGTGACTGGTGACAGAAAGGCCATTGCCCTTTCTGACCAGGCATGAACCCATAGTTGATGTTCAATATAGCCTAATGAAAACTTCTGGAGGGAGAGAGGAAGTAAGGTGGAGGGAGGAATAAAGAAAGAGGAAGGAAGGAGGAAAGACTCAAGGAGAAGTAGAAGTCTACAGCCAAAGTGGTTTGCTCAGCTCTGCAGATGGACAGAGACCCAGAGGTAGGCCAGGCTGAGGAAATTTGGCTCCCAGGAGTGGGCAGGATTGGCAGGTCTGGGGGCAGAGGGTATTCAGGGCATAATCCAGGGGTCTTAGGGAAGTGGGTATGTGGATATCTCTCCCAGCATCTCACCCGGGGGACTTACTGGGGTCCACATGGTACTTCTTTTGCAGACGCAGGACATGCTGATGGAGCCCTTTGGGTCGCAGCATCTCCAGTCTCACAGAGGTCACCTTGGGGTACTGCCTGCAGGGAGAGAGCCCTATCTGTTACTGTGTTCAAGTTATTATGTTTTAAGGTGCTTTTTATTTAAGTTTATTTATTCATTTGCAAAGGGAGAGAGAAAAAGAGAGGGGGACCTCGACAGGACCTCTTGCCCCTGCAAACAAACTCTAGATGCATGCACCACTTTGTGCATCTGGCTTTACATGGGTACTGGGGAATTGAACCCAGGCCTTCAGGCTTTGTAAACAAACAACACTTTAATTCCTGAGCCAATCTCTCCAGCCCCCCCCTTTTTTTTTTTTTTTTTTTTTTTTTTGAGGTAGGGTCTCACTCTAGCTCAGGCTGACCTGGAATTCACTCTGTAGTCTCAGGGTGGCTTTGAACTCATGGCAATCCTCCTACCTCTGCCTCCTGAGATTAAAGGCATGAACCACCACACCTGGCTTCTGACCCATTTTTAAGGTTTTTATTTTCATCAAAGTCATACTCATTGGGCTGGAGAGATGGCTCAGCGGGTAAGGCACCTGCCTCCAGTGCCTAAGGCCCAGGGTTCAATTCCCCAGGACCCACATAAGCCAGAACCACAAGGCGGTGGCCCTGGTGCGCTCTCTCTCTCTCTCTCTCTCTCTCTCTCTCTTTCTCTCTCTCTCTCTCTGTATCTCTCTGCTTGAAAATGAATAAATTTAAAAAAAGTCATACTCATACATAGTTTAAGAGGAATTTTACAAGACTTATAGAAAAAAGTGTGCACTCCTTTGTATGCCCCCAGACACAGCCATCTGCAAGTCAACTCTGTGATAATTACATATTTGCCCCATGTCCCCAGATAGCACGCTTCCACTGGGATCACATGGCTACTCACCTTCAGAATGTCTTGAGAGCCCCACAAATAAAAGTATGAGATCTTCTAGTTAGACCTATGCATTCGCAGTAGCATGACCGTGAAAACACGATGGACTACTTAGGCACACGTTCTCCATGTCCTCCTGCTCAGACTCTCCTGGTCTATTATTTCCTTTTCCTACTCTGAGTCTTCTGTCTATTAGGAACGGCTCTTTCTCCATATTTGTTCTAGGGTCCACTGCATCTCTGCACCTGCTGGGAATGTCCCAGATAGAGACATCTAGCAATGTCCCATCACGTATGTGAGAGGGGCTCTTGTTTAGAAGGTTCTAGATCCCTCCTGAGCTGCACTAGGAGCTGGGGCTGAGATCAGGCAGTGTGATTCCTAGACAGCGCTTCCCAGAATGCAGTGGGGACACTGAGTGCTGGGGGATGGTCTGCTCTTTTGGATGTTTGCAAATCCACATAATGTCAAGAAATTTCATGACTTCATGCCTCTTTGTCTGCCTCACAGGCCTGATCTGTTTGATCACCATGTCCTCCACCTAGGAGTGTTGCAGCTCGAATGTTGTGATTGTTTGAATGCATGTCCCCCACAACCTCAGGTATTTTTTGTTTGTTTGTTTGTTTTTCGAGGTAGGGTCTCACTGTAGCCCAGGCTGACCTGGAATTCACTGTGTAGTCTCAGGGTGGCCTTGAACTCATGGTGATCCTCCTACCTCTGCCTCCCGAGTGCTGGGATTAAAAGTGTGCGCCACCACGCCCGGCTCAGGTATTTTTTTTATTAAGGTTAAAATTCCTATTTAAGTGTCCAGCAGCCTGCTGGATGGGGCACGTCACTGGGGGCAGATCAGAGTTCCAGCCCCAAAGTCTGGAGAATCACCTGAGCTCTGGGGGGTCCTACCTGCTGCTTTTTGGTGTTTTCTGGCTGGTGGTTTCTCTCTGCTTGGACCTATGAAGGGGAGCCAGTCTCTTCCTCCATTGATGGAACTTCCCCTGAATCTCTAAGCTTGAAATAAATTACTTCCTCTCATAAACACTGTCTGGTTGGATGTTTATCTCAGCAATATAGGGGCTGTCTACAACAAACGTGAAATGATTCCCATTGCCTCGTGTGTTTGAACACTTAGTATCCAGGCAGTGGACTTGTTTGGGCAGGTTGTAGAACTTTTAGGAAGTGGAGCCTTTCTGGAGGAAGTGGGGCTTTGAGGTTTTATAGTTCTGCCCACTTCCTGTTTGCCCTCCACTTTCTGACTGTGGCTACCATGTGCCCAGCTGGCCTCCTGCTCCTTCTGCCATGCCTTCCCTGCTCCGGGTGAATGTATCCCTTCAGAACTGTAAACTAGGGCTGAAGAGATGGCTTAGCGGTTATGGCGTTTGCCTGTAATGCAGAAGGACCAGAGTTCGATTCCCCAGTGCCCATATAGAGCCAGATGCACAAGAGGGCACATGTGTCTGGAGTTCACTTGCAGTGGCTGGAGGCCCTGGTGGTGTGCCCATTCTCTCTCTGTCTGCCTTTCTCTCTCTCTCTCTCTCTCTCTCTCTCTCTCTCTCTCTCTCTCTCTCTCTCTCTCTCTCTCAAATAAATAAATAAATAAAATATTTAAAAAAAGAACTGTAAACCAGCCAGGCGTGGTGGTGCACACCTTTAGTCCCAGCACTCAGGAGGCAGAGGTAGGAGGATTGCTGTGAGTTCGAGGCCAGCCTGAGACTAGAGTGAATTCCAGGTCAGCTTGAGCTAAAGTGAGACCCTACCTCGAAAAACCAACCCCCCTCAAACAAACAAAAAAACAAAAAACTAAGCCAGAATAAACTATTCCTTCATTAACTGTTTCTTGTCAAGTATTTGGTCACGGTAACAAGTAACTACTAAAAAGAGCCTGCCTGGGGAGCTGGGGAGATGGCTCAGTGGTTAAAGGTGCTTATTTGCAAAGCCTGTCAGCCTGGGTTCGATTCCCCAGTATATGAATGAAGCCAGATGCATAAATTGGTGCATTCATCTAGAGTTTGTTTATAGTGGTAAGAGGCCCTGGGATACCCATTTCTCTTTCTCTTTCTCTGCTCACAAATAAATAAAAATATAATAAAACAAAAGAGCCTGTCTGGTGACCCCACCCCACCCCAATAGTCTCCCATCTCCTTTCTCTGATCATTCTTCTCTGATTTTTTTTTTGGCTTAAAAAAACACATTTGTTTATTTACTTGCAAACAGAGAGAGCAATAGAGAGGAGAGACAGATAGGAAGAATGGGTAAGCCAGGGCCTCCAGACACTGCAAATTCCAGATGCATGCATCTGGCTTTACGTGGGTCCTGGGGAATTGAACCTGGGTTGTCAGGCTTTGTGGCTGTGCAGCTTTGCAGGCAAGCATCTTAACTACTGAACCATTTCTCCAGCCCCCCCCCTTTGTTTTTGGCCTTTTAGAGGTAAGGTCTGACTCTAGCTCAGGCTTTCCTGGGATTCACTCTGTAGTACCAGGCTGGCCTTGAACTCACAGTGACCACCTTACTTCTGCCTCCCGAGCACTGGGTTAAAGGAGTATGCCATCATGCCCAGATCTGCTCATTTCTAATTTTTATTTATTTATATTTATATTTTTATATTTATTTATTTGGGTTTTTCAAGGTAGGGTCTCACTCTAGGTAGGCCAGACCTGGAACTTATTCTGTAGCCTTACGCTGGCCTCATACTCAAGGTAATCTTCCTATATAATAAGGTATATTCTGTAATATACACAACACTCTGCCTCCTGTGGATTAATGTGTATTTTGTAGTAGGAATGATGCTTCCTGGCTATCTGGGCATCCTCCTTTTAATCATTTGAAAAGTCAGTTTGTCTTTTACTATTTATTTGCTTGGTGGATCTTTTTTGTTTGTTTGTTTGTTTTTAAATATTTTATCTATTCATTTTCAAGCAGGGAGAGAGACAGAGACAGAGAGAGAGAGAGAGAGAGAGAGAGAGAGAGAGAGCACCAGGGCCACCACCTTGTGGGTCTGGCTTACGTGGGTCCTGGGGAATTGAACCCAGGGCCTTAGGCACTGGAGGCAAGTGCCTTAACCGCTGAGCCATCTCTCCAGCCCTTTTTTGTTTGTTTTTAACCTTCTGGACAGTCTTATAAAGTATGTTCTGCAAATAAAACTTTTTTGGTCTGGAAGTTGCCTTATCATTTTTATAGATGTCCTTTGTTATTAAAGTCAAGTTTTCCCATCTCTCATATTATTCTTAGTGGCTTTTATTATTATTATTATTATTTTGGTTTTTCGAGGTAGGGTTTCACTCTAGCCCAGGCAGACCTGGAATTCACTATGTAGTCTCAGGGTGGCCTTGAACTCATGGTGATCCTCTTACCTCTGCCTCCTGAGAGCTGGGATTAAAGGAGTGCACCACCACACCCGGCTCTCTTAGTGGCTTTCAGATCCCATTGAGAATCTTCTCCCCACCCTCAGACAAGGTCTTGCTATGTAGCTCAGGCTGGCCCAGTACTCACTATATAACCCAGGATGGCCCCAGATTTACAGAAATCCTCCTGTCTTAGCCAAGTGCTGGGATTACATGTGTACACATAAGAATCTTCATTGCAAAAATTTAAAAAAAGCACAATTGGAGTTTTATAAATTTACCTTATAACCAGCAATCTTGCCAAATTTGCTAATTCTATCCATTTATCTGTAGATTTCCTTTCCTACATATAAATTCATACCTTCTGAAAAAGGTGGCAGGTGTTTCTTTGCCTTTATACCTTTAATTTAGTTCCTTTCCTTCCCGAATCAGTTTGGGTCCCCGGCACCTGACCGAGAAGACATGATGTAACAGTTATCATTTTCACCAATGATGCATCTAGAAAAACAGGACCAAACTCAACCTTTGGCCCCAAATAACTGAGAAACAAGACCTAATATATGGAGAGACAATATTCTGACATGGGATGGGGTTCTACTCCTAACAGTGGCCCCTGAAGGGGGGATGGAGCTCTAACACCTGCCCCTTCCTCCACCCGGAGGGGCTGTGTGCTTCGGTGCAGGGCAGGGGTCCAGAGACCTGGGCTAGTCTGCAGCATGGGGCGCCAGGCATGCCCAGGAGGAGGCTGTAGTTCTGTAGGATCTGCAGAGGGTCCCCAGCACACCCATGTGAAAGAACTGCATGAGGATCCA
>PVHP010009492.1:34129-50063 GCA_004024765.1 Zapus hudsonius | reverse complement strand
TGCTTTCTTCTGATATAAATACAACTTCAAGCAGATCATTGAGGGAAAGTGCCAGAGATCATCAGTGAAATTAATGCTTGGTGAAAATCTATGCCAATACCTAAGAAAAGCCCCCAGAAGACACCATGTTGAATCCCTTTCATCCATCACAAGGAGACAGTAGCTAGATCAGGAGAAAACAGTAATTATATGCACCGTTGTTGGGTTTTAAAATAACAAATTATGAAGTTTATCTAAATTACCTGACAATTTGATAAATATTTAGTACTGTGGGGGGGATAAATTTAGAAAAAAATAGAGGAATATCATTATGTAGTATTTTAGGCAACCAGGAACTGAAACTGGACCAACAAGTTTTTTTAAAATACATTTATTTATTTATTGCAATCGAGAGAGAGAGAGAGAGAGAGAGAGAGAGAGAGAGAGAGAGAGAAGAAATACAGAGAGAATGGCTTTTCAAGGTCCTCCAGCCACTGCAAATGGACTTCAGGTGAATGTGCCACTTTGTGCATCTGACTTTATTTGGGGACATAGTTAGTCACACACTTCTGGGATGAATCTCCAAACCAGGCACAATTTTGGGGAGGAAAGTATTTATTGAAGTAACAGACCCAGGAGAAGTTAAGGAAAAAGGCTGGCCCTCTTTCACAGAAGCAAGCAGAGAGAGAGAAACCCACCACCAGCACCTCAAGCAAGCAAGCACATTGTAATTCACAAAAATGCAGAACTGCCAGACTGGGGTTTTGGCTTTTCTTTTGCATATCTATCCCTAATATTTTGCATCCAATTTGAAATACCTCAGGGCTAGACCCCAGGAGGCCAGGCCAAAGTGACACTTCCTCCAGCCAGAAGGCAGAAGACAATTCACAATTATAATAAATTCTATTGGGGGACATTTACTCAAAACTACCACATTTGGGTACTGGGGAATCCAACTCAGATTATTAGGCTTTGCAGACATGTGCCTTAACTGCTGAGCTATCTCTCCAACCCATGGGCCAATAGGCTTTGTAAGCAAGCAACCTTAGTAACAGAGCCATTTCCCTAGGCCCTCATAAGATAATTTTTTAAAACATTTATAACCAGCACTGAATAAATTGCATTGAATGTTTCAAGGAACCTATGCATTTGATTAAACAAGTATTTGTTGAGATTTTATCCCAAGCTGTGCACTGTGGAAACTATCATAGAGCATGAGGACAAGCCAATAAAGTAAAACATTTCAGTCATGGTGTTTCAATTTTAACAAGGGGCTGAGCAACCAAAAACATGAAAACAAGAGTACAATAAAAACTTCAGATATTTAAGGTCCTTGGAAAGTATGGCTGAAGGGAACACCTGGGTTGGCTGGAGAGAAGAGGGGAGGCTTTGGGGAGATGGAAGTTAGGAAATGCCCTGTTGAGGTGACATGGTGGAAACCCATCTGGAGCAGGATCCAGTGACTCACAACAGCAGGTGGAAAGGACCAGAAGTTGGCAAAAGGAATAAGTGACCCCAGCAGTAAAGAGAATGCCAGCACAAGATGGTGAACAGGTGGGAAGCCTCCTTTGAGGTCAAATATCTACACAGATGGAGAAAACAAAAAGGCAATGGAAGGGAAAGACTCATAGCGTTTTGATTTTTACTGAAAATAACTTCATATCTATGTGGATTTAAGGAGGTCAACAATAGCCTTAATGAAATTTTTGGGGGACGATGATAATTGTAGAAACAACAGTGGCTTGTGAAAGAGTGTCCTTGGATAATTTCTTTTTCTACAAATGTTTACTGGTAATGTTTTGAGTAATTTCCAAGTATATGCAGCGTTAATTTGAGATGCATTTATGTTTCTTGATTATAATTCATGTTTTTGGCATTAATATCCATTGAACATTGTTTTTGAAATTTTTTTTCAAATAATCATGAATTTTACATAGACTATATTGAATTTTCATTACCTAAAAGTTTCCACTATACATGCTAAGAACCACCAATGTGTTGCATATTTTCATATCTCTTTATTCTTAAATAAATTCATTTAATTGTTTTAAGGATATGACAGTTTTTCCTGTGTTCTCCAGGGCTCTTGTGCCCAGGCAATCCCACACACTACTATTGAGGGTTATATCTTTTAGTTTGCTATGCAAGAGAAAAATTTCTCTAGTACTGATTCATATTGGCCTTAGAGTTGTGTATATCTCTACTCACCATCCTTTTCCCTCACCTCCAAATTCTTCCTGCCTATTATCTGTCCTTCGAGTTATCTATCAGGTATGCCTGCAACTCAAGCTGTTCCAGCTTGGCAGGCTTGCTGTTAGAGGAGCACTTGTGTTTAACTTGTCCATTCCTCTGTGGTTTTGCTTGGACCCTGGCTGATGTGGGAGAGGTGGCTCATCTCATGATAGCAAGTCAGCTGTCTTTCCTTGTCATGTTGATGGACTTTGGTTCTCCCCAGAGCAAACTTGCATTACCTCTATGGAAATCAGTATGGAGATTCCTCAAAAAGGCTAGAATTAAATCTACCATTTGATCAGGCTCTACCACTACTGGACATGTAGCCTAAAGACTCCATTCTTTACTACCAAGACACTTGCTCAGCCATGTCTGTAGATGCTCTATTCACAATAAGTAGGATTTGGAGTCAGCCCTGATGTCCACCAGCAGATGAAGAGTTAATGAAGATGTGGTTCATGTACCTAGAGGAATTCTACTCAGTGTTAAGGAAATACTAAAACTCACCAAATATATCAAAGCAAAAACCCAGAAGTTACTGAGAGCTTAAATCTAATATAGAGTTATAACACACCTGGTAAGGCTCAAGGAGCATTGTGGAAGAGGGGATGGAAAGATTGTAAGAGCCACAGGGTGGGAAGGAATATCCACAGGCATTGCCCCCTAACAATGACAGACTGCTGCTCTTGTAAGTCATAACCCTATGATGAATTCCAGTAACCCCATTGAGGAGGGCCCTTGATGAAATGGGGGTGGGAAAGAACTAACTATATATTCTCTAGGGAAGAAAAATACCACTGTTATAACAGCATCTAGAACTTCATAATAATTAAGCTTATGAAATAATTATGTGTTGCAGAATTCATTTCATATGAACTATTTCCCTTTCTCTAATCACTTTTTTTAAGTGCTCCCGATTTCCAGTGTTGGAAATAATTGCTGTTTAAGTAACACCTGGAACTGGTTAGTGTATATAGACTAAAGGAAGGAATAAATGTATTGGTCAAGGTGTCTTTTAATAGCAGGATTTTAAATGGAGTATGTACTGAGTATGAAAGAATAACAGAGGGTGTTTATGGAACCTTTCACTATTTACTATTTTCTTTGTTGATTTTTTTAAAATACTTGTGTTAAGGACCTTAATCTCTGTTATGTGCACAGAGGTCGAACTATTAAAATGTTTTTTGGGGCTTAAGAGATAGCTCAGAGGTTAAGGCACCTCCTTAAAAAGCCTTAATGTGTTTGCTTCTCCAGATCCCACTGTAAGACAGATGCATAAATTGGTGCATGCATCTGGAGCAAGTTTTCAGTAGCAAAAGGCCCTGGAACACCCATTCTCTCTCTCTCTCTCTCTCTCTCTCTCTCTCTCTCTCTCTCTCTCTCTCTCTCTCTCTCTCTCCTTACTCACAAATAAATAAAATGATGTATGTCTTAAGATGTCCACCATTTATTATTTTATTTTTAATTTCTTTGTTGTTATTAGTATTAACATCTTTGCATTACTGGGAATTAAATCTTGGTCTTATTTCATGGTAGGTAAGTGCCCTGTAGGTGAGCAATGTCTTCAGCTCTTTATGAAAAGTTTCCAGGAAAGGGTTTTAAACTAAGCCACACTTTGAGCCCTACCTAGGTGATTTTATGCCAGCATTTTACCACTGAGCCATGAATCAGCTTTCCACTTGATGATTCTAAGCAAGCATCTTTTCATTATGATATACCCACAGCTGTCTTTTTACTTGATTTGAGGTGGAATCTGACAAAGTTACCCAGGTTGTCTTCATCTCCATCTACAGCTCAGGCAGATCTTATTTTTGCATACCTCCTGCCTCAGTTTACCAAGGAGTTGGGATGACAGGCCCATTCATTGTTTGTTATCAATTTAAAAGACAAATGCCATTAATACCATGAGCTTCTTTAAGAATTTAACACATTTAACAAATTCATTAGGACCTCTCAATGTTTTCCAACAGTAGTCAGCACATTTAAGAAGCTGAGGCAAAGAGAAATTATGCCATTCTCTTCTCAATGCAGTGAATATGGGGTCTATCACAAATAAGTGGCCAACTGAGTTTTCAATCTATATGTTCAATCTCTACATTTGGCATTCCTTCCTGTTTCATCAGTTAATTCTACAAAGAGAAGAACAGTCATTAATTTAGTGATACAGACTGGACATAATTTAACTGGGAAATTGCTGGTCAGTGTATTGTTTGTTTCAAGAACAAAAGGTTCTATTTATCCAATGAAACAAGAAGCAGAACATGTCATAAACCTTACATTTTCCTGGCACTAAGAATACTTTCTCTCGGTCAGCACCTGAGTGACTCCTTCTTCCTCTCTCACAATCTCTTTTTGATAACATGGTTGCTTCTATTTGCTTTATAGCTTTCTCCCTCAAGTAATGGATGCTATATATACTCCCGAAATACAACTGTAATTGTGGCTTCACAGTTAATCTGATTTCCATGATTTTCTGCTTGAATTCTAAGTTTGGCATTCCTAGTGAACATTTTTTAACCATGTTTCCTACAATTACTGTGACTCACAAAACAAGAGCCAAATGTTCTGTATTGGGTTATGATTTTTATATAAATTATATCTGAATTATCCATTTTTACATACACTGAATGAGCAAATAATGTGTCGGTGTCCCCAGTTCCCCGATTTCTCTCTTCCCTGTCCCCAATCAACTGGATATTCTCCTCCATGGGCAAACTGGCTCAGTCCATGGGTTAGGGGGTTAAGGATAGCCAAGGAGTGAACCTGGGTTATCTTTTCTTAATTTGTGTGTTGTTACTGCTGTGTCCCTCACACCTGGGCACTCTTTCTCATAGATGTCATTTATAGATTTCTAATAATGGCGAGTTGCAAAAGATTTGGAAGGGAGTGATGAAGGCACTGAAAGTTTTGGAAGTTCTCAGTCAGTGGCTTTGTTAGTGGGTTGACTTTGATGTTTATTACACTATCTTCTATGGGGCTAGAGCAGCCTTTCCGCAGACCTCTCTCCCAGCTTCAAGTCTCCCTTTGTGGAGAGCTGAGGAGATCATCCAACAGTTCCCTAAGAACGTTCCTTCTTCTTCTTCCTTTCTTATCCCTCTCTTCCTTTCTCTAATTCCCCAGAAATGCAGAAATATCTTTCTTCTAAACATCACTCTCGTATTATTTTTTTATGTTTTCACCTTTAATATTTGTCCAAAACCATGAACATAGGGAACAACACATGTTAAAGGGAGCCACATATATTTAACCAATAGGAGCCTTGAGGTCAAATAAAACTTTGTTAAAAAGCCAATATAGTCAGCTAAGCTTATCTGATTTCTCCTACAATTCTGCCTCTAATAAAAATTTCATCTCTTATGAAAATGATGTGTGTATAAAATGAAAAGACAACCATGCCAGAAAGTAAAGATAAGTCAGTCTTATAGGATAAAGATGATGAGACCAAAGATGTATGGCAACTTAAAAAAAAGTGTAACTCCAGGGGTGCCAAGTGTGCTGGTTGGAAGCAATTACTTCCTTTCCTCCTCACTTTTATAGTGTATACAGGTGGAATCATATAAATTTGAGGAAAAGATAAAGTTACTCAAATAAGTCAGTCTAAAAATTAGATGTCAAAAGTAATTGCTTTAATAGAATTCTTTTGCCAACAGTTAACAAGTTTTTTTTCCAGCTGTTTTGTGACATTATCTGGGAAGACATGAACATGCTCACCCTAGAAAAGTTACCAATCACAGACCAGAGAAATGATTCCACCATAGTCCATATCTATAAAATTGTAAGCTCACTGGGTGTCATGGTCAGTTCAACAATGCAGGGATAAACATCTAAACCAGATACAGTTTTGGGGAGGAAGGTATTTATTTCAAGCTTATAGATCCAGGGGAAGGCCCATTAATGGTGAAAGAAGCTGGGCCCCTCTCATAGATACAAGCAGAGGGAATCAACCAAACAGCAAGCAAACACCAAAAGCAGCAAGCATGAACCAGCATCAAGAAGCTCAGATTGCTCTCTAGACCTTTGGGCTAGAATCAGATCAGCCCCCCAAACATCTTTGGGCTGGACCCCAAGATCCCCACCCAAACACCCAGTGATACCTACTCCAGCCATGAGGCTGGAGATCCTTGTTACAAGTTAAATTTTAACATTTGAGTCAACTGGAGACATACATTCGAACAACCACACTGGGGTTACTTATACGAGCATGTATGATCTTTTACAGATACATCCAGGATCATACTAAGGGAGATAACTCAGGTCCAGAAATCAAAACACCACATTTTCTCCCTCATATAAGAGCACAGCCAGTAAACACAGATTGTTACTAGAAAAAACTTCAGTGCCAGAGATAGGATAGCTCCCAGTGAGTTCTTGCCCAGGGAAGTTCAAGAGGCCCCCAAACATTACAGGCCATTGCCAAGGCTCTTGGCTGCCCACCGGAATGAGATGGTAAGACCATGTTGCTAAAGACCACATATGCTTGGGCTGCAGGTTACTGAGAAATCACGTTGGAGCTGAGCTGGAAACCTCCTCCCTGTTAACCAGCTGACAGAAAGCTGGAAAAAGCTATGGCTGCATGCAGCCCTATGGGAGAGAAAAGTCATCAATGGTGATGAACAGCAGAGAACCTTACAAGCCTTAAGACCAGCCAGTCAGGCCAAATAGGCTAACTGGGGCAATAGTGGCACGTCTGTTGTGGGAAAAACCAATTATTCTCTAATTAGACTGGAGGCTCACTGCATGGGAGGGAAACATGCCTGGTACTGAAAACCTAGTAAAAACCCTATTGTTGGGGAGGTCATGAGCCCTAGGGGAGTAACACCTGCTGTTGTCTGGGTAAATGTATATATTATGCCCGCCAAACTGCCTTACAAGCCGTTTTTGTAAATGAGCATACCTAAGTAATAATGCTACTCTTACTTCTGGCTTGAGAAGCTTCTATTTTCAGATGGTGGTGACCTCTGGGATAACTCAAAAGGCACCACAGTGCTGAGAAGAAGTGACAATGGAGTGTTCAGCACTGGGACATCTCTATGAGGCTCAGAGACCTTTGCAGAAGAGGTGGTGGAAAGATTTTAAGAGCCAAAGATAAGGTAGGACTACTTACAAAACAAACTTCAAGACATAAAAATGGCCTTCACATATTGGGAGGAAAAGATGACAGGAACAAAACAGAGACTAATTGAGAGGGGGAAGATATATGGAGGAGAGGAGGGAATCGTAATGGTTTATGTTCTATAATTATAGAAGCTTTCAATAAAAAATTAAGTTTTTTTAAAGCATGTGTGAGGGATTACTTAGAAGGCAATGACTAGGAGTACATGTGATGCACACCTTTAATCCCAGCACTAGGGAGGCAGACGTAGGAGGATTTTTGTGAATTTGAGGCCCACCTTGGGCTACAGAGTGAGTGCCAGATCAAATTGGGATACAATGAGACCCCACCAAGAGAGGAAAAAAAAATTATGGCTGACTCAAAGGCAGGTGCATCATGCTAACATCCATCCAAACATGACTGATAACTCATGAAGTCTATATCCCTGGATCTCTATGCTCAACTTCAAGGCAGCTCCACTGAAGAGTCTCCACTTCCCCCGAAATTGTTTCCTGCTCATGTAACCTCAGGGAAGGAATTCTTGAGTCTATAACTTACTGAGCTTCCAGAATCTTCTACATTTCATGACCTAGCTGAGGCTTCTCATATCCATTACCTTTCTGATCTCATGGACCTCTTTCTTTGTCACTACACTAACTTTATAAAATTGATGCAAAAATAAATTCCAGAATTCAAAAAGGTATGGTTTCCTTTGATACTGTATCCATAGAATAGAATTGGTGTTATTTTCAGTTAGTGAAGAAAAAGATGGTTGACATAATCAGCATGTCATTACAACACATTGCTAGTATCACAGAAGTGGCTGAAAAGAGCTCTTTCTCAAGGCTGGTCTAAGATTGACCACATATATATGAGCTCAAGGATATATTTATCACTATTATCCAGAAAAAAGGAGACAAAGAGTTACAAAACATTAGAGACAATTCATTAACATGTTTGCAGTGTTGGCACACTCCAAGTACCAAGGTAGAGCCAGCCGCTCCTAGAAGCTCAGGAAAGACTATTTTACATTTTATTTATTCATTTTTCAAGCAGAGAGAGAGAGGGAGAGCACACCAGGGCCATTACCTTGTGGGTCTGGCTTATGTGGGTACTGGGGAATTGAACACAGGGCCTTAGGCACCGGATGCAAGTGCCTTAACCACTGAGCAATCTCTCCAGCCCAAGATTTTTATTTCATTCTAGAGGATGATGACCTTCTTCTCTGGGGAGTCTCAGATGTTGTTCTGAGGGGCATAACAGAGGACTTGCTAAAGATGAAAAAGACAGTTACAGATTAAAAAACCAACAAAAACAAAGGGGGCTGTAATATTTAAATGAATGAATAAAACACAACTTGGAAATACTGTTTTTATCTCAGTGAATCAACACTCTGGGAACACTATATTGTAAGCAGTAATGTGCTTGAATGTATAAAGTGCTGCTTTTTGCACTGTTCTATGAACAACGTCATTCTAGCAATGACTGTGACACTGTAAACGATGAAGAAATGTGATCATTTTATAAGTACATTGTGAGGCTTTAATTTTTTTTCATTTATTTTCATTGAGTAGTTGCATGTGTGCTTTTGTGTGTGCGTGCGTGTGTGTGTGTGTGTGTGTGTGTGTGTGTGTGTGTGTGTGTGTGTTTGGGTGCTGGCAGTCTTTGTATGCAAGGGCCTTTACTGGATGAGCCATCTCCCCACCCCAATATGAGGTTTTGGTGTGTAAATTTTGAATGGAAAAAAAAATCAAGGTAACAATTTTTCCCTCTACCTCATACACTGGTGTTTGGTGTTATTTTTCCTGGTATCAAAATTAAAAATATACAATATTCGTAATTTTCAAGAATATATTACATTTCCACCACTGTGGTCACCATGATGGAAAATCAAGTTCCTTCTGACAGGATGGGCACACCCTTTCACCAATAGCCTCGAGTTTTCCACTGAATCCTAACTCTGATAACCCTTCTGCTTTCTGTTTCTGAAGTTGATATTTTCACATTCCTCATTTAAGTCAGATCATGCTGATTATTTTGGTGTCAGCTGTGTTTCCTGACACATATGGTGTTTTTTTTAAGACAGGAATTCCTTCTCTATAAGGATGGAATAGAATTATGAACTCATTCATCTGTTGATGGAACTGAGGGATTGTCTCAGTTTTTCATCAATTGTGATTAAAACTCCTCTGGGCATGGAGTGCAAATATCTCTGTGACACTTAATCTAATCTCCTTTAGATTTATAAATTTATAGGCAGCATGGCTTAATCATATAATAATTATTTAGTTTTCTTAGGGACACTTCATGCTGTTTTTCATAGTAGATCCACCATTTAACATTTCGAGGAGTGTATAAGCATTTCTTTTTCATTTCTGTATCCTCACCAGTATGTATCTTTCATGTTTTTCATAACAGCTAATCTAACAGATGTGGAAGAATTTTGATTTTGCTGATGACCAGTCATGTTGGGTATCTTGACACACACAGACACACCTCAGAGTGCTCCTGGTTCAGTCTTAAACCACTAGACTACATGAAATGCTTCATTAAAATATGTCACACAATTTGTTTTGGTTTTCAGTTTATAAACATTATGTTTTTATACTATATTATACTATACTATGCTATGCTATGCTATACTATACTATACTGTACCATACTATACTACATTAATGTCTGTTAAAAGTTCAATATTTTCCAGTTATTGCATTATGTCTGCAATACTGTATATATACTTTAATTAAAATCCACTGTTGGAAATGGGGAAATAAACATCGGGACAGAAGATTGTAATGATTTTGATTTTTAAATGATCTTCACTCATCGTGGCAGATATGATTGAGTTGCTTCCTGAAGGTTGAAGGGCTGCAGCTACTTATTAAGATAAGAAAAAAGAATGTCTGCTGTAGCATGTGGCTCTTGCTTTCCAGACAGATTTATCTTTGGTATGTATATAGTCTTCTTTAAAAGCTCTTATGAAATCTTTGTACTTCTTTCATGCCTGGAGTTAATCATCTGCATCACGGTACTCTGTGAACTAAGGATACCTGTCATCTACCTTGTTTTCTGCCATTTGAGCCGCTCCTCATGGCTACTACATCAGGGACTGATTTCCTTCCTAAGAAATTTTTTTTTCACTCATCTAAGTGAAATAATTACTTAACAAATAATGAGTTATCTTTCGGCTCCACTTCTAATTCTAGAGCACCTACAATTTCTAAAAAATATTCAGTTACTTCTTAAATAGAGTTTTTAGATCTCTTAACGTTACTTAAGCTAGTTGCAACCAACACATCTCAAACACCTGCTAATTTTGATATTGTAAATATTATAAATATTATATTATATTACATATATTATATTATGTATGTATAAAATATATACATTATATATTTTATAATATATGTATAATATAAATATTAATATAAATATTATAAATCACATATGCTTTAATGGTACCTACAACAATGAGCCATTTTGCAAGATTTTCGAGTTAGTTTGCTCAGACCTAGCAGAGGAATTATGATCTATGGAAGCTCTTAGTGGCTAATAGCAAAGATATCTTAAATGACAGATTTGAAATTTGCAATACCTTTGTGATCAATGTTATCTTGGAGGGATGTTTTATTAGCAGACACAGATGCATTCATCTCAATGTGCACTCCCATCAATGGTCTTGGAAACACCTTGAAATTCACTTTAAATATCAATTTATACACACACACACACACTCACACACACAATCTCATCTAACCTTTTTGTTCTGGTTATAGACCACAATTGGAGTAGACTAAGTATACCTCTTACTGACTCTGTGATTATTACAATGCTCAATGAATATTGGCCTATACTTAAAATCAACATGTGTATTATTCTGGAACAAGTAAGCTTGCGTTTTAAAGCATTGATGTCAGGTTTTAATTTCATTCCAGCTACCAAAGCCTTAGATGGTAATTTCTTGCAAAATATGACTATTTGATCAACATGGATAATCTCCTATTTAGTGAGGCAGCGTTCATCAATTTTCAAGGTTCGGACTTTTGATCAACTTGCCACTGCTTCTACTCCAGCTCTCTCTGTTTTATCTTACATCTCTATGTTACAGGATTTCATCAGTCAAATCACAAGTGCTTCAGACAGTTTTCTGCACCTGCTGGGACCTGCAGACTTAAGAGTCCTGCTCTGAGTTCTGCTTCACTTACAAAAATGTTATAGCTCTTCATATCTTCTTCCCAGATCACTCATTCTTCCTCAATATTAGCAACACACTTCTCCTTACTTGAAACTTGTGGAATCAATGGAAAGACACTTCAATTTTTCTTCTTTATATCCTTTCTATGCTATTTAATTCACAACTTGGCTAACTGTTTAATGCAAAATATCTAGCTCAGCTTATTCTGTCCTTCAATATGGCCTCCTCAGTAAACAGATATTTCTAGCTTTTGTCTTAGAGTAAGAAACCCAAGATTCTTCCTCCCACATGAATACTTACATAGTTCTCTGGTGTTATTAGTTGAACTAATTTCAATAATATGGAGGCTCAAGGAAATGGATAAAAAGGAGAGAATGCCAGTTGATGAAACAGTCAGATCTCATCATTCATAAAAAATCATATTTGCTAATTTGTACTGCTGTGGGTTGTGGCACTTTAAAACATTTGCAATAGTAATGTCAAGGACAACTCCTCACACATCACAGTAAATACCAAAATAATGAAAAAAATGAAATATTAGGAGAGTCCAAACTTTGATATGAACTCTCGACATGAGGAAATGATGTTGAAAAACATACTTCTTTTTGTGTGAGAAACTTATTATAAAAAGATGGGTATTCAATTAGTAATTATATATTTGAAACAATTTCTAAATGGGATTTTTTTCAAACTACCACTATTCTTGGAAATTAAAGTTTTAAAATAATGAAATATAAACATAATCTGATAAGATGTCTTAATGAAAATTTTTGCAAGATATTCAAAACTTTAAATCAGTACTGAAAATTTATGTTGAATAATTGCTAGAATGATACAGGAGATTGTTAAACTTGGGAGTAGTCTCTATTTCATCTTATATCATGTTATAGGATTTAAATATGTGAAATAAAATTTATTTTTTAAAACCAAAACTTATTTTACTCTTAGGCATGTTTATTGTTAGTAACTGATATCCACAATTTACCAAATTAATTGAAGACAGCACAAAACCTTCTAAGTTTTCTCTTCACTCTATTAAACACAAGGAAGCTTAAATAGGTATCTTTTAATATTTCCTATTTCTTTGGTGAATGTGAAAGAAGTATTGTAGGCATAATCTCTTTTGAGACTGAGATCAAATATATTATAGTGGTGGTAAAACATAATATGTTAGATAAACTTTTATGCAAAACACAAGGCAAGGAAATTCCTACATATTATTTTAAATAATCATGGATCTTAAAAGTTAAAACACAGATTGAAAGTCACATTGTGCTATTTCCCCCTAAAGTGAAATGTCACCCTTATAGTTTCAGAATATGGAGTGTCATTAAGCTGTAACATTAGCTTTACTTTATGTATGGAAAGAGTATCATTTCAATAGCTCAGTGATTATTCTACTTATAAAATTAGACATCTGCACTAATGTAGATAAAAGTTATAGACTATTTTATAGCTAGCATACACTTCTGGGCATATGTAAGTTTTATCAAGTATAAAACAAAATTCAAATTTATCTTAGAGGAATTGGTATTAGATGTAGAAATGCAATGTATCTTTTGCCATATATATACTGATTTTATAAAATCACTGTTTGATTTTCAAACAATTTAATTGTTTTACCATGTGCAAGTTGAAATTATCGATGTTTAAATGTATGTATCAATGAGAAACACAGATTCAAAATTTTAGGGCTCTAAATATCACAAATATCAACACTGTGATTTTGTAATGAAACTGAGGTCACTGTTACTGGTCACTTATCAAAGATAGTGTGTTTTGTCTCACAGTACATTTGCACTAATATTTAAGGTAGATGATGCCTGTAGAATGTATGAAAATTAAAGTGAAGATTGAAAACCAAATATCTGATTTCTTATCAATGTATAAACGTACTCTTAATAACAATACTGGTTGGCTTACCAAGAGAAGAACTTGGGATGCAGGGAGCTGAAGAAAAGAGGCAAGTAAGAAAGAAACAGAATTTCTAGAGTATTTTAAAATAAATGTTGATTTAATATTTATGTTATAAATTCAACTTCTGGGCTGGGAGATGGCCAGTAGTTGTCTACAAAGCCTACTGACCAGGGTTCAATTCCCCAGTACCCAGGAAAGACAGATGCACAAAGACACATGTGCATCTGGAAAATGTTTGCATTGGCTAGAGGCCCTGGGGTACCTATACTCTAGTCTTTCTCCTTCTCTGTCGCTCTCTGCTTCCAAATAAATAAATAAAATATATATTTAAAAAATGAAACTTCCATTCACCAGTGTACAGTGGCAACTAACTTTAATATATTTCTTAGGTAATTCCACTTTGCATTATTTCCATGAGAGTTTCTATCATTTGGTTTTCATTTCCAACCGAATCAAGAGCCATGCCAATTACAAACAGATCACCTCATGCAAATTAAAGGAAAATTTCCTGTTGCCTTTGGACAAGCCCATACATTAGTCATTTCCCTTTAAAAAAGTAACTTAGCTGTCTTCTTAGTACCTTATTTTGAACTGATACCTCAATGTAGCTCAGTCACTGATGAAACCTGTTCCCTAGCACCGACGTTCAGGGTGAACAACATTATGAAGGAGTTATAACCTCTTCTTTTTTGAACACTCTACACATCTACATTCTGTAATAAATTATTCTTCTTATATATGAAAGAAACTACAACATATGATTAAGTCTTTCTTTAATTTTGACTTGAAAAAATTGTATCTAAAATTAATTAGAAATAATTACAAAGTGATGTTATTTCATTGAGCACCTTATTTCTAAGCAGAATTTGGAATTATATTGCTGTAAAGGAATTCTCAAATTGGTGGTCCAATTCCAGTAGGAATGCATACACATACACATACGTATACACACATGCACACATGTTTATGTGCTCAAACAACACAAAGCATCACCACCACTACGAAATATAAAAAAAAAAAGTATGGGTCATCGACAAATCATTGAACTATAACTAGCTGAAGACAATATTGTTTTCTGACTTTTATGGTACATACAGTTAGGAGAAATTAGGTGACAATGTTCCTCTCATAAAATATGTTAAAGACTATTATGGAAGCTTCAGGTACCTATGGTAACATGTCTTCAAGTGTGCTGCTTTCAGTATGATAGCTTTGATGATACTCAGATAACTGCTTTTTTAATTAAGGCACTATTTTCTAAAGCAATCTTATTAATTTATCTATTGGTTGCTTACCCTTATTAATATGAGCTGTATTTTATCTCAGATGTGCAACTGAGGTTTTCAATTGTATCTGATTTCTCTCAATTGATAATAATAATAAGAGGGAAAATGATCTTATTTTATTTAATCTATTTAATTATTGGGATGTGATAAGATATGGAAAGATAGGAATTAAAAATAATATGAAATTTTATATGTTTTGTTCAACCTGATATCCTGCCTTTAGTTGATCCCCTCATTGGTGAGGCATTCCATGGACTATTTAATTTGACTATTGTACTAAAAATTTCTAAAATCTTACTTTAAATTGTCCAGTATTTCTATCTCACTTTTGATTATTCCTCTTTTACATCTTCTATGGTCCTACGTATTTTGTTCAACTATTTACATAAAGTCCATTTGAATTCATTGAAGAGTTTACTCCATTCCTTTTAAATTTTGCTGAGTATTCATATAATAATCCTTTAGAGACTGTTTTTAGTTTTCCTCCTCTCTCACTGTTGTCCATCACTATTTGAATATTAATGTTTGGAGGTTTTGTTGCCTTGATTTTTCATATTCTTTGTTTCTCTTTGGGGACTTTTACATGTAGGACTGTGTCATTGGTGGAATATCTCTGCTTTCCTGTATTCTTTCAATTGATGTATTCGAAACGTTCAGATGGGACTAAGTTATGACAAGGTTGAGTTGAAGTTTCTCCCTACTCATGCTGGAGATGCAACTCAGTATTAAACACAGCCCACAGATTCAAGACACCAGGCATAATCTCCCTGCAGCGACAACTATAATTGATAGATAAACACATCGTGAAAATACAGTAATATCCAATTAGAGACAATCAACCCCTCAACTCCAGTAGCTTAGAGCAGTAAGAGCCAGGTGAATAACAAGACTGAAAGGAAAATGTTAATTACCAAACATAGGAGTGGAAAAATAAGAGATTCAAAGAGTATTTGAGGTACAGAGAAAAATAGAAGAAAATGGAGTAGAAGGGAGAGCAGTAAATAAGAATGGCAGAGATGAGTCAGAACCTAGTAAAATTAAAATAAACTACCATTAAAAATTAAATTTATCAGTTTAAAAAAAATGAAAAAGCTAGGTGTGGTGGTTCACACCTTTAATCCCAAACCAGGAGGCAGAGATTGGAGAATCACTGTGTGTTTGAGGCCAGTCCGGACCTACAGAATGAGTTCCAGATCAAGCCTGGGGTAGAGTGAGAGCCTACCTTGAAAAAAA